>SDVV010004558.1:0-11062 GCA_016164225.1 Gammarus roeselii
AACAATGTCAGCCTCTCTGTCATCCTTGACATTCAACAACTCATCAAAATACTCGGCCCACCTCTTCCGTACATTACCACTTTCCAACAACAACTGGCCGTTTTCATCCTTCACCACTTCCTTCTTCCCGGTCTCTCCCTTTCTCACCCTCTTCACCTCTTTCCAGAACATCTTTTTGCTCTCCTCAAAATTCTGGCACAACCGTCTGCCCCACCTGGCATCAGCGTCCCTTTAGGCTCTCCTCACCACCCGCTTCACCTCTCTTCTCCTCTCTTTGTACCTTTCACAAGCCACCTCCGACTTCACCTGCAACCACTCCTCAAACGCACATGCAAATGAGGTAAATATAAAATCAAGCAAATTAGGATGGGGGAGAAAAAGAGATATAGAAAAGGGTGAAGAAGAGGGGAGTCTGCAGGGAAATAAGGGTGTTCACCCCGTCGCTTGGGCTGTGACTCCGGCGGCCCGTGAACCTAACAGATGCCTAGGGGGGACATAACAAACGAGGTAAAATGAGTTAACAAGGTAAAAGCATAACCAGAAAAGGGTAGTGAAGGAGAGATAGTGAAGAGTTAAGAGTAAAAGGGGTCCAAAAGGAAAATAGGGTGTTCATCCCCCGGTTGGATCCTGACCCTGCCGTGGGACCCGTGAACCAGTAGCTTTAGGGGGGGGGAGGGGCGCCCGGAAGTAACGCTGCATAGCCCACAACGTCGTCGTTCTTTGATCCATCAGTGAAGATATGCAAGCCGAAATGTAAAAATAGTTTAAAGACACGCACGAGATGTAAAAATATTTCAAAAAATTGTGCTGAAACATCTGCCTTTCAGCCATTAAAGTAGTGTGGGCAAAGCATATTTTCTGATATACGTGACATGGGGATTGCATCTCGAGGGAAAGGGTCCACCATGATACGTGTCTGCCCGAGATCGGCAGCGAGAAGCTCAATGCGCTGTGAGCTCGAGGAGGAAGCAAGATTGGGAGGGAGCATCCTGATTGTGGTACATGTAGGGAAACTAGGGCGAGCAACAATATGGCATTAGAATTGGATGTCGCAGGGCAGGACTCAGGTCGACAGTTTCACATAGAAGGCTGACAACAGGGGAGGAGCGAAACGTTCCAGTGCATGTGCAAGATTAGATTAGAGTGCTGCATCGAGTTATTCATCCTATTTTTGGAAATGGCTAAAGATAGTACTACAAATGCGTAGTCAACGTCCTCTCCGCGGCGAACGCCAATGTTATGTACGGGCGCCACAAGAGGTACAGGAACTCCTAAGGTATCTGAGACCATATAGTCCCAGCATTCCTCGGGTGGCAGAAAGAAAGAATAACACACTACCTACCCTGCTTCTGAGCCCCAAGGATTCGCAGCCGTTCTGAAAGTGCCGGGTTCTAAGCGCCCTAACACCTGCAGACGGGAAAGATGAAGAAGAGACAGAAAACGTGGATCCCATGCATGAGATCTACACTCAGTACAGAGAATTTCCCGCATAAGATCAGCAAGAATGGAATGAGGAAATAAGGAGTTGAAGGACAGGTTGCATGAAAGAAAGAGCGCAACTCGACTGTTATTAGTTATACGTAAGAAGAATAGTTGTGTTTGAGCGTGTATGTGAGTGTGAAAGTGCGTGTGCGTGCGTGCGAGTGAGTGCAACGACTATAGGGAGAGTTGTTAAGGAGTTTGAGATAAGGTAAAGAAAATTAGAAGTAAACATAAGATGCAAATGAGGTGAAAAAAAGTAGTGAAGTCTGGATGGAGGAGAAAAGGTGAGATGGTGAAGGGAAATAAGGGTGCTTATCCCCTGCCCCGGTTTGACCGTGATTCCGTGAACCAAACATGCCTATGGAGGGCAGGAGAACTAAGAGCATTAAGTCTAGGCCTCAGCGCTGAGAAGCTGTGGCGATAGTAGATATAGATTTAGCCTTGACTACCCGGCAAATGAAGAAGAAGTTAAATATTATTGTGATATATCTTGGCACATAAACTTTAAAAAATATTCCTCATGAAAACATTAATTAATTATGAAGCATACTTATACTAAAACACCGATGAAAAACCTGTAAAATTTCGGCCTGGAATATTTTAGGCCATTCTGAACAGATGCCATTCTGAAATGGTATTAACACTAGTTTGTAGGCAGTACAATTCCACATCAGTGGAAGAAGCCGCCTACGCATACCTGTCTCCCCTTGGAGCCATACGTTTGTGACGGAATGCAGACCTGTCACGGTCTGCATTTAAGAACAAGCAACGTGAATACCATAGCCCTTCATTGTACAGATGACGTTTACATTTATATATGAGCATCATTCAATGGCGTAATTGAGACCTCGAGCGAGTGGACTCAGCACAGTGTTGACAGATGCGACACAGCGTTTTAATTCAGAGAGAACACTAGTGGACACATCCCCAACCTGTAGAGCGTGATATGGCCGGCAGGTATTCCCAGCACCTCACAGCTGGCCCACAGCTCTCGCTGCCGCACTCGCCCAAGCTTGGTGCTGTTGTACGAACCTGAGGAAACGAAGACAAGTTAATAACATTGATAATATAATAAATAACTTATAAATTCCCGGCCTAAGGAGACGCGAAGCACCTTCAGTAAAGTTGAATTCAGTCAATGGTCCTGTGCTGCCAGGCGACGCACTAAAATACTTATGTTTTAGTGAGTTCACATTTTTCATTATTTCTCTAAATTTGTATGTACGACGCTGACTTTCTCTTATTTGTTGCGTCACTTTTTCCAAGCCCGCCATATTTAAGATCACCATGCGGCGTCTGGCAGTGACGTAGTTGCTGACGTCATGAGACCTGCAGTTTTGGATGAGTCACGAGGTAATCAGGGAATGAGGTAATAGGCGGCGGAGAGGAAGCTTCTTGTTACGGTGTTGCGCACATTGTACCGTCTGTTACACTTATTGGGTTTGCCACGAAATAGCCTAGCATTTATCCAGCATCGCTCATTTAGGCATACACTTGTATCTGCTACTCGCCTGACCGCCGGACGCAGTTTACCCTTATGTGTTGTTAGTTGCTGATGAGCCGACGCTGCGAGTCCGGCTGTTGTAACCTAAATTGCTGTGTGTCTAAACTCTTAAGCTGCACGGGGAGTTGAAAAGCATCAATCGAGATAGAAAGGTTTATACATGCTATTCAAACGTTTAACCTACTACGTATAGTGTATCTCCCTCAATCAGCCCAGTCTCCATCTCGGTGACTACGGACTGGAGTGTGTGCCAAATACTGACGGTTTATACTAAATTATCTCGCGTTGAACAGCCGACGCTGGGAGTCCGGTAGTTATAATCGAAACCCTCGATTATTCGACTAGACACTAAAATTGCACTGCGACGGTACCTAATAATATGGTATGCCGTGAACACCGTTTAATTTAGACCGAATATCAACAACCGTTTATTTTGGTTTACCCTGCCTTACAATCAATCAGTTTCCCGGCTGCAATCTAGCTTACTATACCCCGTTCTCAAGCAGGTGATAACACCCCTATCGTTAGACGGGATTAAGACGGTCCTGGCTAACGATAGGGGTACTATTAGGGAGGTGAACGCGAGTGTATTTGGTCGTTGCTTGGAGCTGTTCGAAACGAATGGGCGGAGTTTGCAGTTGAACCAGTCACTGTTTGCGGATGATACGGCACCCGTGGCGGATTCAGAGGAGAAGCTGTGTGGGCTAGTATCCGAGTTTGGTAGAGTGTATCAGAGGAGGAAGCTTCGAGTGAACGTGGGTAAAAGTGAAGTAATGAGATGCTCGAGGATTGTCAATGCGAGCAAAATTAGAGTCCCCTTGAATGAAGAGTATTTGAAGGAAGTTCAGTGTTTTAAATATCTGGGCTCCCACGTGGAGAAGGCTGCACTAGTGGAAACGGAAGAAAAGTCGCGAGTAAAGAAAGGTTATAGAGTGTTGGGTGCCATGAAGAGTGTAATGAGCTGTAGGACATTGAGGATGGAAGCAAGGAGAGGGTTGTATGAGGGTGTTGTTGTCCCAGTTGTGCTCTACGGAGCCGAGACTTGGGGGGTGAGAACAGAATAGAAAAGGTTGAATGTCGTCAAGATGAGGTGTTTGAGGAGCTTGGCTGGTGTGACGCTGAGAGACAGGATCAATAACGACATGGAGAAAGAAGTTGGAGGACTGAGTAGATTTGCATGTTCTGAGATATGTGGAGCACATGGTGAGGATGGATGAAGGGAGACTGGTGAAAAGGGTGTTGAAGGCAGAGGCGAGTAGACGTAGGCCTAGTGAGAGACCAAAATTTGGGTGGACGGATGGTGTGAAACGGCGTTAGGAAGGAGAGACTTGAGTGTGGAGGCAGCGAGAGAACGTCCAATGAAAAGGCGTAAGTGGTGAATTATTGTGAATGGATGATTTTTGACGCTGCCCTGATGTGCTTTCCCGCCCTCGGCATCTCGTCGAGGGACTGGATGGTCGTGGGAGGGGGGGGTAAGGGCTCGGTCATCATGACGTGGCAGGCGTAAACCAGTTATACTGTCGAGCCCTGCTGCTGACACTGACCTCGGACCGCACTCATGACACGGAGGGTGTGTTGCGGGGTCTTCCGGCTGGACCTTTTAGCGCAAAAGGGCTAAGTTTTTTGAGTGTGAGTGTACGAGAGAAGTGTGAGGTGCGCCTAGCCGTCGACCATCACCCTTTCTGGGTGGGAGATTCGGCCTAGTGTCTGTATTTGTATTTTATCTCCTCTGACTTCAGACAGCGGATCAACGACAGCCCTGCACCACTCAATTGGTCCCACGCCCGTGACAAAACACAGATTTACAAGCCACATCAACCATTTGACGACCGTTATTCTACCACTCGTTAGGCACTGGTCGCAGCACTGTTCAAACCAGCGCTTTCATCACATCTACGGCCTCCGGCATCTTTTCCTAGATAATACCCGCAAAAATTCTTGCTTCTAAAACCTTCCTTCCTGCATTACCCCCTCATATGAACTATAGCAGCTTTTCAGACAACCACAGCATTCACACTGGCGCATCTTTATATACCTAACTTGACCTTCACAAACATCAATTCAGAGGATACTACCTTACACTCTGTAACGCTACTGGCCAACCGATCACTCAATAGCAACGCCACATTTTCTCACGCCAACCTTTCTTCATGCCCAGCTTCCTTTCGCATACCACACCAAACTCACATACACACCTCTGTATCTACGTTTGTCTCACTAAGCACCTACACAATGAACTTCTTCCTCACGAACATCTCACCAATCTCTCTTCCCTTGTTTCATCCTTACAGCAACTACACACATTTCGTGTACCTCACTCGACTTGGAGGGATCCCCAGCCACCTAGCGCCACTCCGAATTCGTTTCCGCGCACGACACGCATGGAGTACGGTTGTAGTATTCTTACTCCCTGTCCCCGGGTGGCTTCAATTGTTGCAGGCATATTGTTTTCACTGTTCACTTTACCACGTTTTACTGATATTTAATTATTATTTAAGTGGCAAAATGTTGGAAACCATTTACAGTATACCTTTCTATGTATTTGAAGGGCTAAATGTTAAGATAACAAAGCCCTCATGGATTGCTATGCCGCAGCCTATGACCGTCTTCACCATTGTGCTCATCTCCTATTTCCTCGTCACAGGAGGTATCATCTATGATGTGATTGTGGAGCCTCCAAGTGTTAGCTCAACAACAGATGAACATGGCCACTCAAGACCTGTTGCGTTCATGGCGTACCGCGTTGACGGGCAATACGTCATGGAGTGGTTGGCCTCCTCTTCCATGCTTGGTAATGGTGCTCTTGGCTTCATTATCCTGGACCACACCCATGAGCCGTCCACGTCCAAGTTCAATAGAATGCTCCTCATCTTCATTGGCTTTGCATGTGTGTTGATCAGCGCCGCCGCTTACTATGTCTCCATGAAGATCAAACTGCAAGGCTACTTGCAGGGCTAGAGGTCGCCTAGAGGGGCCGTGACTTTTCATCCATCATTGGTATCGTCGCTGCTGAGAGGGGGGCCATGGTATCGTCGCCGATGAGAGGAGGGTCATTCTAACATGATTATTCAAGAAAATGAACACTTGAGGTTACTATGTTTTTCAACATTGTATTTTCCTTGCTCTTCAATATTTTAAGTTATGCGTGCATTTCCAGTTATTTATCGCACCCTAAGGGGGAGTCTATTATGACTCATGTTGAGGCTCCGAAGGAATTGAGGCTCTAATCATATCAAATTCAGTTATTTAACTGAACAATGAAGCGATACAATCTGATAGTTAGGAGCTTGGAACAACAAGTATTTTTCAGTTTGTATGCACAGTTGGACTACTTTTTCTATGAACACGATTTTCTATTGATAATCATCGTTTAATTTTACATGTTATAATATTGATCACGACAAATGCAGAATTCAACACAGCCAGTGGTAAGCATCTCTATGTAGAATCGAATTGTATGCAGCTAGCTTATTGGTTTCTCGATACTGTTCCATATTAGGAGTGATACACACCAGAAAACGTCGTGCCATGTGCACTGACGATTGGAAATGATCATCAAACTCGAAGTTTGCTGTCCTGGCGCAAACCCGTGTGACGGTTGCCAGTTTCCGATCTGGTTTGTGTAAAATATTTTAATACGTCATTATACTAGCCTTGTAGCCGGGGCTTTAGAGTCTTGCTACCGTATCCATAGCGTGTCGTAGAAGGCAACTAAAAGGGCGCCCCGTAGCCGGGAGTAGAATCGTGCTACCGTAACCCCTGCGTGTCGTGAAAGGCGACTAAAAGGGGCGGGGCGAAGGGGCTAGGAATCCCTTTCTCTGTAATACCCTTCCTCAAGGACGGCAAGACGAGTGGGGGGAGGAGAGGCTCACGCCTTTTCGAACCCTTTTGTTAGGGTCGCTGAATGTGCGTGGCTGTAGTTCGAATGATGTATAGAGGAGAGATTGGTTTGACGTTAGTGAGGAGGAAGTTTGATGTGTTGGCGCTGAGTGAGACGAAGTTGAAAGGTAAGGGCGAATGTGAGTTTGGCGTGGAAAGTGGAAAAAAGTCTGGTGTGGAGGAAGGTTGGGCACGAGGAGGTGTGGTCTTGATATTCAGTGATCGGTTGGCTCGTAACGCTACCGAATGGAAGGAGGTGTCCTCAAAATTGATGTGGGTGAACGTTAAGTTAGGCGTAGAAAGATGGCATTTGCAAGTGTTTGCTGACCTGGCAGCGAGAGGAGTGTGAGCAATTCTGGACTGACCTAAGTGAGTGTATTGAGAGTTTTGGAGGTTATTTCAATGTAGTTGTACTGAGTGACAATGCGAGAGTTGGAAATGTAGTGGTGGAGAATGTGATAGGAAGGTATGGCGTTCCCAATAGAAATGACAGAGAATTTTGATTTGATTTGGGCCTCATTTCCATCACGGATTCAACGTGAGTCATAACAGACTCCCCCGCAGGGCGCAACCGTCGTCGATTCAGGTAAGTTCGCACTGCCTCGCGTGCGAAAATATTAGTCATGTCAAGATGAAGTCAGTACATGTTTCAATTGAGGCATATTCGCGTACTAGCGAGTACGAGAGAGTAAAGAGTTAATGCGTCTCTTCGTCAAATGTGTTGTTATTTCTGTGCGTAATGGGGTGAAGAGACCACCTCATTTGCACAGGTGTTTGGGGTTTAGACAGCTTCGTGTAGTCCGGTGTGTTTTCCGGAAGCAATAAACTTTTTACGGTTGGCTATATCCGTGAGTAGGCTTCGTAGGTTTCACGGAGGATTTAGGAACGCTCGTCGGGCTGCCGCGAGTGCGTTGCAATCCATCAGTAAGTGTTTCACGCTGATAGCCACTTGGTGGCAACAGGAGCAAGGTGGCGCGTTTGGTCTTATGTCGACATCCATCAGGTTGTTGTGAGTTATCCACGTGTGTCCCGTGCACAAGCGGTTGATGAAAACTTGGTCTTTTCTGTTGGTGAACTTTGTTTCCCATTCTCCGACTGAGGGATTGATTGAAAACATTTTTTGTCCACTCTGTTGCCACATTTCATCCCATCGGGATGTTATATGGAAGTTGATGATAGGGAACCAGTCCCGGTAATTTATTGCGAAAATTTGTTCTTGGTGAGTAGATGCCAGTTTAGCGAGCGAGTCCGCAAGTTCCTTTCCTCTTATTCCCGCGTGCCCGGGGATCCAGCAGAATTCCACTGCCTGACCCGTCTCGGTTATCACAAAGAGATCGTGCTGCATTTTACGTAGAACTGGATGTTCATAGTGCAGTGTTTTATGCTGGGTGAGGACACTCAGACTGTCTGAGAATACGACGTATTTGGGGGAGCGATGTATTTTTGCAATTGAGACGGCTAATTCGAGTGTGCGAAGCTCCGCAGAGAATACGGAGGCCTCTTGTGGGAGGGTGGCTGAGAGTGGGATGTCCCCGCACACAGCGGCGGCTCCCACTCCGTCCGCGGTTTTGGAGCCGTCAGTGTATATGTGGTGGTGCTCCAAATATTCTTCCTCGAATAGTCTTAGGAATTCCTGCCGGTACGCGTTGGTTGGAGGCGCTTATCAGATATGTTGGTGATGTGGCAGATTGCTAGGTTGTTTATTAGACTTCTAGTCTTAAAATAGTATTGTTGTGGAAGCTTGTCTCGCCAGAGCGGAAGTGGAAGTTCGTTAGCGAGCACATTAAGGGATTCGATTAGGGTGGAGCAGAACGCGCCGGTTGTGATACGCAAAGCATTGTTTGCGATGGTCGAGAGTAGTTTTGACTGCAGATCCGTAGACAACGGCTCTGTAGTCCATGCGCGATCGTATTATTGCTCTGAACAGTGTCATTCCGGTGTCCATGTCGGCACCGAACTTCAGGGATGTTACCGATTGGATAAGTCCTGTCGACCTTTTGCAGCGAGTCGCCAGGGCTGCGATGTGGGGTCGCCAAGTGAGTTTAGGGTCCCACATTAGACCTAAGAATTTGAACGTTTCTTCGTATACTAAAGCTGCGTTGTGAGGCGTTAGGGCTGGTTTCAAGTGTAAACCTGGCACAAGGGTGAAGTGCATGCTTTTAGTTTTAGAGGGCGAGAATCGGAATCCGTTTAGGGAAGCCCAGTTCCCGACTAGGTTTAGGCACTTGTGGAGTTCATGTTAAATTGTTATGAGGCTGGGGTGTCTGTAGCTTATTTGTAGGTCATCCACGTATAGTGACGAGAGCAATCTTCCGTCTCGGCGAAGGATGTCGGCTAACTGATCGATTTTGAGGATAAAAAGAGTGACACCAAGGACGCTTCCCTGGGGGACGCCCATTTCTTGCAGATATGACGGAGATTGAGTGTCCCCAACCTGGACCCTGAAGGTGTAATTTTGTAGAAAATGGTGGATAAAAAGTGGTAGTCGACCTCTCAAGCCTTTACGGTGGAGATCCTTCATGATCCCGTATTTCCACGTTGTGTCGTATGTTTTTTCAACGTCGAAAAATATGGAACCAACATGTTCTCTCCGGACGGAGGTCTGTCCAATGTCTGATTCTAATCGTACGAGGTGGTCTGTAGTGGAGTGGCGCTTACGGCCACCACACTGGATGTTGTTAAGGCCTGCATGCATTTCAAGGTAGTCGACTAGGCGTGAGTTTATCATTCTTTCCACAGTCTTACATAGGACGCTAGTTAGGGCAATATGACGATAGTTATGTGGGTCGCTGTGACATTTTCCGGGTTTGGGTATCGGGAAAATTACGGATTTCCGCCATTAGTTGGGAAAGAATGAATTTGAATACAACGTATTGAACACATTTAGTAGGTGCTGAAGAGCGTTGTCAGGAAGGTGTTTGATCATGTTGATGTGCACTCGGTCTGCCGCGGGTGAGGTTTCACAAGTGTGGTCAATTGCATATTGTAGTTCATGGAGGGGGAAAGGTTTGTTGTAGAATTCTTCATTTGTGGAAGTGAAGTCGACAAGCTCACTTTCTCTTACGATCTTTTCCCGTTGGAAAGAAGCCGTACAGTTTGTTGATTATGATATTTGGCTGAAAGTCTGAGCTAGTTTGTCCGCGATGTCCGCGTATGAAGAATAGACAGAGCCTCCGTCCGACAGTATGTGGATAGGTCGCTCGGGGCGACCTTGGACACGTCTTATTCTTCCACACACTTGGGAAAGAGGGGTGTTTCGATTGATTGTATTAACTAATTGGGTCCAGCTTTCTCGCTTCTTCTCCACGCTAAGTTTGCGGAACACGGCAGTTTCTCTTTTCCAGGCTACTCGGTTCCTGGGGGAACGTGCGCGGAGGAAGGCCTCGCACATCCTGTCACGCCGATTCCTTGCCTCTTGTACCTCCGGGCACCACCAAGGTTTTGGGAAAAAGGTTGAGGGTATATATTGGGGAATGCATGCAGTAGCTTCACTTTGGAATTTTTCGTTTAATTGAACTTTTGAGGAACGATAAGTAGCTCCCAGCTTTGACAGAGGCCAACTCGACGAGAATATAATCAATTGAATCATATCTACCATTTACCGCATCATTTTTGAAGATACAATCGTTGTCAGATGAGCTACTATTGTGCTTCATCTTCTATAACAGAAGTATATTAATTCGGTTTCTGTACTCCAGTATCGAATTGTTCTGATTGTCAATCATTCAATCATTTCCTAGCGGTCATGAAGTGTATATATTTCAATGCTATGTATATATTTTATGAATAACTTTTGTAGTCTATTCACCACTTCATTATTCATACAATGTTTTATACCCATCTTTACAATATGTATATCCAGTGCTATGTATATATTGTATGTACAATTCATGTCACCTATTCAACCCTTACCTCTACAATATGTAAGCGCATTTCGATTACCCAACCCCATGTTCTCAAGATTTATTAGCCCCATGGGTTGGCGGTTTTCCCAATCCTATGTATTTTCGTGATTTTCCCAACCCCATGTATTTCATGATCGCTCCACACCATGTATTTCATGATCGCTCCACCCCATGTATTTCATGATCGCTCCACACCATGTATTTCATGATCGCTCCACCCCATGTATTTCATGATCGCTCCACACCATGTATTTCATGATCGCTCCACCCCATGTATTTCATGATCGCTCCA
>SDVV010004559.1:0-20073 GCA_016164225.1 Gammarus roeselii
TTCACAATAAAGATATGAAGAGCTGGAGAACGATGCAATAACAGCGTTGGCTTATGTACATATCTGGTGTGTTTCAATGGTCAAACAGTTGGGCGAATAGAAATAACAACAAATACTGTTGTCAGAAGCAAATAAGTTGATACAACCCGACACTTTCGTTATGGACTGTTTAGGCGCAACAATCCCTCTTGGTAACCGTCGAAAAACTGGAAGGTTGACTTGATCCCACCAGGACCATTAAACACAACGGGGAAAAGCTTTGACATAGACTACATGGGGCACTTATGCTCCTCCCTCGAATCAAGAAACGATTCTACTTCAATTCAAGGAACTTCGTATTCAATGGTCCGACCTTTTCACAAAGCAACTGACCGACCAAGTGGAAAACGAGTAAGAACACGTTGCTCAACGACATTCAAACGAAACGACTACGGTAGCTCACCATGAGTGATCACGGGACGCCCCTGCCAAACAAACTCGGTTCGCTAAACTTAAGCGAATGACTAAAACTTGATTACATTTTAAGTGCTTTCATACAGAAGAGAAAGCTATCATTTCCGAATAGTATCGTATTCTTAAATTGTAGAACAGAATACAGTCGGTCAACCAGAAGGAAAAATCGTTGACATCGAGTTCTGAAGAACAGACTTTGATAAGTCGTTTTCAGTCCAGACCCAACATTGTTCATCGATCTAAAAGATGATAGTAAAAAGTTCATGAATGAATCTTGCTTTATGATCTTTAGCAGGATCAAAATATCTCCGTAGGCCGTAACGTATGTAAGTAGTGTAGTACTTGGAAGTGGGGGTATACCGGACAATCACACAATGAGAGTCCCTAAACTCGAACCCACTACATCTTCCAACGTCCCTCATGGTGTATTGTGAGGGCGTCTATCAACTGTCGTGACACGGGTATCTGTGAAGCCACACAGTATTTGAGCTCGTAGTTATAGGAATCATGTTAGAAAGTAATTTATAGTAATATGTTCAGTATCTCATCCAACAAAGGTGACCGACCATGTCTTTGATATCAGGGCGCTATAGAATTTTTACAAGGTAGGGACAAAGTATCGGCGTAGTCACGCAGTATTTGAAATCACTTGTAGTTGAATACTTGATGGGATGATATTCATTTTAGAGTAGAACAAATTGACCATGTTATGTGATATCAGGCGCGAGGGCATAATTTTCCCAAGTGAGTGACTGTCTTTCCAGTCTTTCGCTTGGAATGACTTCATTTGCGATTAAATTTCTTTGAACTAATTTTCGTACACTTCCCTTCACACTAAATGAGCTCTTCTTTGCTCTTGCATTCAAATTCAGCAACTCCAATTAGGTTTTGATAGTTCGACGACCTTTTCTGAATATGTAGCTATTTTTCTTGGTACTGTACAATATCTTTTATTTGATATTATATTTAAAACTCTGTGAGGTGGTTAACACTTTTAAATACCAATCAAGCTGTCACGAAATATATGGTACGAGCTATCACAATATATGTGGACTGGCATTTGCTTATGTCATATATATTTGTTCCACTTTTCTTGTTCGACTTGATGATGCTGATGTAGTATTGTGATTCTTTCTTTGCTGTGCTGGTGCAATATTGCAGGTCCTATTTTCAATTATTACCTATGAGTTAGCAGTTTTTCTCTCAGGATAAGAAATTTATCATGCCTTGTTATTGTTGATTACACGGATCACTCGCTTATATGCGTTTATGAGTAATTGCAAGGCCGTCCGAACAAATTTGTTATTCTTGTTATCGAATGTCTGATTCTGCTAATGAATATATATTTTTCATTCGTCACGTCTTGATGCTGTGATGTAGTAAAAAGAAACACTTTTCTCTTGATATCGAAATGTTGATATGTTCATAGGATGACCTTAAAAATAATCCCGAATTTGAGTGTACTCATTTGTACCGTTAAATTGGCAGTTCCAATTTAACGGTAACCCCTTACGTGTCGTAGGAGACGGCAAATTGGGGTGAGAGAAGGGGGAAGCGATCCCTTCCTCTGTAAATTCCCTCATTGAAGTTTGGGGTAGCAATTGGAATGAAGTCGGCCATGTAAGGAGGTCGGGAGTGAGAAAGTGTGGTGTTGATATTGAGTAATCCGAGTGGAAGGAGGTGTGCCTCAGATTGATGTGGGTGATATTTGAGTTAGATTTGAAAACATGGGGGTTCGTGAGGGCTTACTGGGCAGGTAGCGAGGGGAGCGCGGAAGCAAATAAGGAATTATTGATTCACCTGAGTGAGTTTATTGAAACCTTTAGAGGTCATTACAACGTGATTGTACTGGATGACATAAATGCGAGAGTTGGAAATGTATTGGTAAAAAAATGTGGTATGGAAGTAGGGCGTTCCTCTTTCTATTGACAAGGGAGAGAACCTGCTAGGTATGTTTATGGATCAAGAGCTGGTGGTTACGAACAGTCTTGTTCAAGAAGCGAGATATCAACTTGTAGGCATTGGTAATGATGTCCTATGGTGCAGTGATAGTGAGAGCGCTGTTGAGAGAGGGGGGTGGAGAAACGTCTCACCATATACTGGTGAAGGAAGATTGGAGTGCAGTAGAGGTGGAAGGGGAACAAAAGAGTGGGAGGAAGAAGACAGGTAGTGATGATGAATCAAGTGAATGCAGCAAGCGTCAAGTGAATGCAGCAAGCGTCAAGTGAATGCAGCAAGCGTAGCAGAGGAGAGACAGCAGCCGTCAACAATAATGGAATAGGATTGTGTGAGATGGAAAGGAAAGTAATGTTGAAAACGAACGGGACCGGTTCAGATCTGCCATGCTAAGATGTTCGAAAATTGTGTGTTATGCGCCGTGTGGGTGGGTGTAGAAGGAAGGGCTACTAGTGGTGGAACCCTGAGGTTAAACTCTCGGAGGCACCGAAGAGAAGAGCCTTTGAGGAATAGTTGCCAGCTAGGTCAGTGGTGGCCTATTACAACTATTAACAGAGAAGTTGTGAAGCGAGCGGTGAGGAGAGCTAAGAACGAGGCGGCTGGCTGGTGCGGAAGACGGTCGTCTTTGAATTTTGATGAGAACAAAGAGATGTTCAGGAAAGAGGTGAAGTGTGAGAAATATGGAGACGGGAAGGAAGAGGTGGTAAAATATGTAAACAGCCGATTGTTATTGGAGAGAGGTGATGCATGGAAGAGATAAGCTGAATTTTTTGATGGATGAATGTTGCGGATGTCAGAGTGGCTGGCATTATTGCTGTGGGTGGTGGTGCGCTTTGTGAGCGGAAATTACTAAGTAAGAGGATCTAATACGAAAAGGAAAAGCCCTTGTTTAGACGGTATTCCGACTGAGTGCATGAAGAGCGGTGGAGTAACGATATTCAGAAGACAGGTGAGGCAATTGAATCTGGTTTGTCTCGGGCGTGGGGGCGATTGAGTCAGTGCTTGCATTGTTCCCTTGTTGTATAAGGGAACATGAGATAAAAATGAATGCTGCAACACGACTGGTTTCAGTTTGTCATGTGTTGTCGGTGAGTTGAACGGAAGAGTGTTAATCAAAAGGATTAGAGACATAATGAATGGTTCGATTGGCGATGAACAGTGTGGCTTCAGGAGTGGTAGAAGGTGTGCCGATAAGATTTTTGAAGGGAGACAAGTCTGTGAGAAGTACCTCGTATAGAAGAAGGATGTTTTCTGTTCCTTCGTGGATCTCAAAAGACTTACAATAAGGTCAGCAGATAGTCGCTATGAAGAGTGCTACGTTGTAAGTAGTGTGCAAAAATTTATTTAAAGCTGTTCAGAGTTTCTATGTTGCATGGTAACAGAACATAATTTATGTCAGAGTGGGGAGCGCAGTGAGTGCTTGGTTCACACTGAAAGTGGGTCTGAGAAAAGGTTACGCTGTGACCCCTTGTCTGTTCAATCTCGACATGGAGGTAGTAGGGTGATGAATCTTTAAATGAATGGAGGAGGAGCAACGGCATTTCTTGGCAGTTGAGTCAGTAACTGTTTGCGAATGGTGCAGCACGCGTGGCAGATTCTGAGGAGGAGTTGTGAAGACTAGTGTCGAATTTTAGAATTCCTTTCGTGAGAGGAAGATGCGAGTTGACGTGGGTAAAAGTATAGTGATGACATGTTCGGGGAATGTCGATACGAAAAAAATTAGTGGCCCCCAAAATGAAAAGTTAATTGGAGGAAATTCACTGTTTTATGAACCTGGCCTCTCAAGTGGAGAAGACTAAACTTGTAGAAACGCAAGCAAAATTACGACTGATGGAAGGGTGTGAAAGGAAGGTGCTCTGAAAAGTGTAATGAGCTGTTGAACGTTGGGTCTGTAACCAATGAGAAGGTTGTCACAACCGTGCCCTACGGGGCTGAGGTTTTGAGGCGAAAATAGAAGAGAGATTAAAGCTGAATGCTTTCGGGATGGAATGTTCGAAGGGCATAGCTGGAGTGACGCTGAAAGATTTGGTAAATAACGACGTTGCTCGTATTAGAACGGAAATGGTGAGGAAGTTAGAGGACACAGTAGACTGACGTGTTCATAGAAGGTACGGGCATGAGACGAGGATATATGATAAGAGATTTGTGAAATGGGTGATGAAAGCGGAGGAGAGTAGGAGATCAAATATTGATTGGAAGGATGACGCGCCATAAGTGTGCAATGGATATTCGTGAATGGATGAGTTTTGACGCTGCCCTGGGTTGCTTTAACGCCCATGGCGTCTCGTTGAGAAGCAGGGTGGTCGCGGGTGGGCAGAGGCCGGTTACTATCACGCAGCAGGGGTAGAACAGTTGCTATGGCCGGGCCCTGCTGCGGACACTGATCTCGTATCTTATTACTAACCATAATTGGTGTTGCCTAGTCTCGTGGCCGGACCCTTTAACGCAAAAGAATGTTTTTTTACGTGTGAGTGTATGAGCTCGAGTGTCTCAATCTGTGTCTGTATTTTTAGTAATATTTCCGCCAACGTCCCATATGCTGTTATCTATTATTTGTCGAGTCATTCAATTGATGGACGCACCCTACACTAAGGTGTTTCCGAGGCGCCTTGTCGACGATCGCTTCATATTTTCTACTAAAGAGATTTCTTGTTGGCTGCTGTAATGCTTGTAACTTACAGACACGGCAGCAGTCAGTTGCAATAGTGAAAAGGATCTCAGAAACGTGTCCGTATCTTATGGGCTGAAATGACCTTCACGGTCATGTAGAAATAAAAAAGGAAAACAGTACATAGGAGATCCATGGCAGGTTAATGGTGGTTGATGATAGGTGATGACTACTTTATACTTTATTAAGATTGGTTTATCCAGTGTTGTTTATACAACTATTTGGTGTGGGCAAACTGTATGCACAAAACTGGTTGAAAAGCACTGAGAAAACATATAGTAAAATTGGAAATGCTTCTCGTTATATCTGACTGAGAACAGGGAACTTTTTCAATTGCTCGATGAGTCACCGCCGTGAATCAAATAGTCCCAACGGAAAAGGAAATCGGCGGTGTGATGCCAGAAACCGTCAATTTAAAATATGATAACTGGAAAAGCGATTGTCCAATCGCTATTAAATAATCACTATATCTTTATTCTGCTTATATCTACATTGTATATAAAAATGCTTACCATGGGGCTATAAGCTAACAACCACGAATCTATTGTTCCAAAGCAATACTCAAATCTGTCACATTGTTGTAATATATGCAGTTGCATGATAAAGCTGGCCAACATATAACAAAGGCACAATTATTATACGAGAATCTTTAATTGTATTCGTTAATGTAGTAAAATTCTGATATAATTTGTCCATAGTACCGTTACTACAATAAAGGCTTGAAATTTCTGGTTTCAAGGTAGAAAAATGATTAGTTCCAACTTAATGTCAAGTTGTTAATATTTTTTTATCCAACTGAACATATATTTGACATCAATATTGTTCCTGCCGATTCCACTAACTGGCTCTAGTTTGATGGGATTTAGTGTAGCTGGTTTGCAGCACCAATTTGCTCTTCATGAAGCTACCATCTACCATTTTTTACCAAATGCCCTACACAGATATAAAAAGAAGTCAGCCTGAGTGTGTTTAAATGTCCAGGTGACAGCCCGAATTGAATATGATGCCAGGTAGACTATTGTATAATTGACATGAACATAGGTAATAATTATAAGAAAAATTATCACATGCATGTACCTTATTTAACCTACGTGTTATTTTCCGAAGTCTTTGTTTTCAATCAACAATAGTTTTTGGTCTCAAACAGTTGCAGAGAAGCCGGTATTGAAAGAGGTCAGATACTGAGTACGTAGGAAGCTGACTTGATTGCCCATGCTATTGATGTATTTATATTGCATTTGCAAATAACGTTTTGTCACAACAATTCGACACTCAATTTTATTTGTACAACTTTGTGGGTTGCAGGTCAACACCGCTCTAGCAGGTCACGAAGGACACCACTCTAGCAGGCCACGAAGGACACCGCTCTAGCAGGCCACGAAGGACACCGCTCTAGCAGGCCACGAAGGTACGATGACACGGATGATGTTGCACTTCTACTCGAGATCTTTAATAAGACCAATCATGGCAATCGCCCTTTCTGTGTGTGAACATTCCTTACTATGTGCAGTCAGACTCATTTAATGCAAGAGTAGAATATGTACTTTTTTGTGTACCAATGTTAATGATATGTACGTTAATTCCATTGTTCAAATCGGTCCACTTCAAAAGGATTCTTTGTTTTGTCAATTATGATCATCTTACAGAAATTTCAAAAGATTAAAACACATTGGATTCAGTTTGTTTGTATTATTACATACAATACAAATAATTCAACTGTTTACGAAATACAGACAGCAATTTTTGATGATGGATTACATCATTAATTAATCTGAATTCTCCTATTATTTCATCGTGAAATCATGGAGATTGTTTGTACAGAAGTTAAAAAAAAGCAAGTGATGTATTGCGCAGACATTTCTCCTGCATCTTCGGAGGTCATTGCCAAATTTAACAATTTACAATAGAAATATACATGGGCCAGTTCAATTTACTTCATTCAATAACACTTTTGTGCTGAATACCACAAAACAAAATAAAATCATAACATGACGGATATTTATATGAATATTTTTATGCAGCGGTAAATAAAATAAAACCACAACCTGACAACCTTAATTTTATTTTTAATTTGATGTTGTGTAGTTACAATGAATAGGGAAAAAATATTAAGATTTTGAAGACTGGTCGATATTATGCAGTCAAACAAGCTACCTTCAGTAGTGGATGATGTAAGATTTGATATTTATGGCATATGAATATGATAAATATGTCATCAGAACAAGTTACATTTTTAATCCATTTCAATTCGGTCAATGATCATTCATGCGTGCCATCACCTGTAATATCAGGAACATATTATTCTACAAAGTTTAAGCCAGCAAATCCCTCGTAACAGCTTATATGTGTCTCCTAAAGCAATACTAAAAAAAAGCCTGTATTTGACAGCCTCACCACATTGCAAGAAATAATTTATTTGGTTATAGACTCAATATTATTGTGGCTTAGTGGTATCCTGTGGTCACGCACAGGCTATAAATCTCGCCATTATCACCGACCTGTTGACAACGCATACAATATTTGCCGATGATATTCAAACAATTTTCATTTGGCCGGCAAAAAGAGATACAAAGAGCTGAAGAAAGATTCAGAAATAGATCTGGATTGTTTTCAAAACTGGTATATTTCATTGTTCAAAACGTTAAGACAAATACAAGCAACAACATATACTGGTGTTAGAGTAAATACATTTATAGTACCCGACCATATCGTTAGTGGAAGTTTAGATGCAACAATCCCTCTTGGTATCCGTCGAAAGACTGGAAGGTTGGCTTCATCCCAAAAGGACTATTAAACACAATGGGGAAAAGCTTTGCTCCAGAATACAAGGGGCACTTATGTTCCTCCCTCGCACCAAGATACGACTCAAATTCAAATCAAGGCATCTTGTAATCGATGACCGTACCTGTTCTCATTAAAGCAGTTGACCGATCATGTGGAAAAGAGTAAGAACACGTTGTTCTGCAACATTCAAACTTGACAGCAATGGTACTCACCACGAGTGATCACGTGACGCACTTGCTAAAAAAACTCGGCTCGTTAAACCTAAACGAAAGACTAGACCTTAATTACATTTTACGTGTTTTCACACTGAAGAGAAACCTGTCACTTCCGAATGGTATTGTATTCTCAAATCGTAGAGCAGCACACAGTCGGTAAACGCGGAAAGGAGTTATCATTGACACCGATTTCAGACGAACAGGCTTTTGCAGAGGCGTTTTTATTCTCAGACCCAACATTTTTCAAAAATCTACCAGATGACACTAAAAAATTTATAAGCGGCTCAGGATTCAGAAGCTTTAACCTTAGATGTTGTAGAACTGGAAAGTGAGGGTATACCGGACGATCACATCAGGAGGAGCCCAAACCCGAACGCACTACTCCTCCGAACGTCCTTCATTGCGTCGCATGGTTAAGTGTATTCTGAGGACGTCTATCAACTGTCGTGACTCAGGGTATCCGTGAAGCCATGCAATATTAGAACTCACTAGTAATTGGATACCTGTTAGAATGTAATTTATATTAATATGTTCGGTACCTCTTCTAACAAAGCAGACCATCTAATTCACTTAATATCAGGCTAAGTAGACTAATTTTACAAACTGGCGGGTATGCCGTGACACGGTATCCGCGGGGCCGAGCAGGATTTGAGCTCACTTATACTTGAATACATGTTGGGATGTTATTTATGGAAATTTATAAGGATTTTTTTCATGAAAACATATTTACCATGTCGGGTGATGTCAGGAGCGTAGGCATAATTCTTCCAAGTGTGTATCGGATTTCCCAATCGTAATTTGCCATTCAATTTCTATGGACTATTGTTCGTATATCTCCCTACACTGCACCTCATCTAGGCTGGGCTAGTTGTAGTGCAAATTCAATTCTGGAATATTGCTGGAACAGGCTCTTCGGCCCGTCTCAGGATGAGTTTTCACTGTTTGATCTTGCACCTTACTCCCAATACTACTACTTTAAATTAATTATTCATCGCAGTTGTTTTTGAATTCATAACTACAATTAGTATTTGATACTTTAGAATGTGTCTGTGGTGATATTATATTCACAACACAATGAGTCGGACAACACTTTTGAAAACCACACGAGCTATCACAATATGTATAGACTGACATTTGCATTTGTATGATATATTTGTTCCTCCGTCCATGTTTAACTTGATTGTGTTGGTGTAGTTTTGCGATTCTTTGATTTTTTTTTGCTGGTGCGACATTGCCTGTCCGGTATTTATTTAGTTTATCATGAGTTTACAGTTTTTCACTCAGGGTCAGGATTAAAACTTGCCTTGTTATTGCTGAATGCACGGATCACTCGCGTATTTGTGTTTATGAGTTATTGCTAGTCAGTGAGAACAAATTTGTTACACCTGTTGTCAAATGTATTATTTTGCAATAACCTGGTGGGGGATTATAATTCTTCTACCTTAACCCCTTACGTGTCGTAGGAGGAGACTAATTGGGGCAGAATGAGCGTGTAGGGATCCGTGTCTCTGTAAATTCCTTCCTCAAAGGCGGCAAGACGCCTCTCCGAATGCTATTGTTAAGTTCCATAAATATGCGTGTAGTACGAATGAAGCAATGAGGAGAGAGATTGGTGTAATGTTTGAGAGAAGTCGTTTGATGTGTTGGCGATGAGTGAGACGAAGTTGTAAGGTAAAGGTGAATAAAAGTTTGTTGTGGTATGTGTAAGGAAGTCGGCCGTGGAAGAGGTCGGGCAGGAGAAGGTGTGGTGTTGATTTTGAGTGATCGGTGGGCTAGTAGCGTTACCGAGGAGAAGGAGGTGTCCCCTAGATCAATGAGGGTGAAAGTTAAGTTAGATTTAGACACGTGGGTTTTTGTGAGGGCTCACGGAGCGGGTAGCGCGAGGAGCGAAGAGGGAGCAATTTTGGATCAACCTGAGGGAATGTATTGAGAGTTTTGAAGTTTAATGAGTTTGTGCATGGGTCAGTTGCTGGTATGTACGCATGCAATGATTTTGAGGAGAGTGTTGAGGAGGCTATTGATTGTGCGGGTGTTGAGAGGCGAGGGTGAAGGTACGTCTCACCATCAACTGGTGGAAGGAAGATTCGGAGTGGAATAGAGGTGGAAAGGGACCAAAGGATGGGAGGAAGAAGACAGTTCGTTATGGTGAGTCAACTGAATGTTGATAGCTTAGCTGAGCAGTAACAGCTGCCGTCAAGGATGGAATAAGACTGAGATAGAGGGCAAGGTGTGATTAATGTTGAGGAAGAACTTGATGCGTTCATAGAGACGTTTTTGAGATGCGCTAAAATTGGGTTTTATGCGGTGTGTGGGCCGATGTATAAGGAAGGACTGCTAGTGGTGGAATCCTGAGGTTAAACTCCTGGAGGAGCCGAAGAGAAGAGTCAATGAGGAGAGGTTGCGAGCTAGGTCAGTAGTGGTCTATGACAACAAGGCAAAGAAAAGAAAGAAGGTGAAACGGATGGTGAAGAGAGCTACGAGTGACGCTGAGGACAGGTGAAGTATACGGTTGAGCCGGAATATTGATATGAACAAAGAGATGTTCAGGAAAGAAGTGAAGAGGGTGACAAAGGGGGGGGGGAGACCGGAATGGAGGAAGGGGTGAAAGATGTAAGAAGCCTGTTGTTGTTGGAGGGAAGTGATGCACAGAAGAGAGAAGTTTAGTATCTTAATGGATTATTAAACGTTGAGGATGTCAGAGCGGCTGACATTGTTGCTGCGGGTGGTCGTGAGTGAATGCCAGTTTTGGGAGCAGCTATTAGAAAGTAAGATGTGCATAAGACTGACAAGGTGATAAAAACGGGGAAAGCCTCTTGTTCAGACGTCGTTTCGACTGAGTGCATGAAGAGCGGTGGTGTAACGATATTCGAATGACTGGTTACTCTACTGAATCTGTCTTGTCTCGTGCGTGGTACCGATTGAATAAGGCAGTGCTTACATTGCTACGTTGAATAAGGGAAAATTATGTACAAAAGAATTCTGCAGCGTGCTAATGAAGAGGATTAGAGACAGTACGGATGGTCCGACTGTCGAGGAACAGTGTGTCTTCTGCTGATGAGATTATTTCAGCGAGAAGTACCCCGCGAAGGGAAATGATGTGCTCTGGGCCTCCGTGGATCCTCAAACAACCTAAAATCGGGTCGACAGAGAGTCACTTCGGAGGCTGCTACGCTTGTATCGATAAATTTATTGTAAGAGGTTCAGAGTTTCTATGTTGGCTAGCACAGAGTGGAAGCGAGGTGAGTGCTTGATTCACACTGAAGGTGGAGTGATACAAAGTTACGCTATGCCATCTGAACTGTTCAGTCTTTGCATGGAGGGAGTAGTGATGAATCTCTTCATTTATGGAGAGGGAGCAATGCTACGAGATGGCAATTGAGTAAGTTAATGTTTGCCAATGATAAAGCACTGGTGGCCGATTATGAGAAGAAGTTGAGTTGTCTATTGTCTGATTTTTGGGTATAGTGTGTGAGAGGAGGAAGCTGCGAGTTAACATGGTTAAACGTATAGTAATGACATGTTCGGGGAATATCAATTCGAGCAAAATGAAAATTTATTTGTATGAAATACCGTGTTTTAAGTACCTGGGCTCTCATGTGGAGAAGACTGACCTATAGTAGCAACAGAGGCGGAATGGCGAGTGAAGGAACGGTTTGAAAAGATTGGTGCACTGAAGAGTGCAATGAGTTCTAGAACGTTTGGTCTGGAAGAAGCTATAAGGTTGAATGAGGGATTAGGTGTCATGATTGTGTTCCACATGGCTGAAACTTGGGAGGAAAGCAGAAGAGAGATGAAGTAACGCTGGGAGATTGGATCAATAACGACGTTGGTCGAATTAGAACGGGAATGATGAGGAAGTTAGGGGGCAAAATAGAAGGGTCGTGTTTTAAGATGGTACAGGCACAAGGAGTTAATGAATGATGGGAAGCTGGTGAAAAGGCTGATGAGAGCGGAGGGGAGTGGGGAATCAAAGGTGTAGTGGAATGGATGGCGCAAAGCAGACGTTAAGAACAAGAGACATATGTGTGGAGGTAGCGAAAGAGCGTCAAGTACCCTGAGATGCTTGAGATGTTTTCTGCCTTGGGCGTCTCGTTGAGAAAGCAGATAATGCTGACGGGCTCTGCTGCGGACACTGATCTTGCACCTAACTCCTAATCCCATGTGTGTTACTGGGTCTCCTGGCCGGACCCTTTAGCCGAAGGGCTGTTTGTTTGTGTGTGAGTGTATGAGAGGAGAGTGAAGTGCGCCATGCCGTTGGCCACCCCCTCTGTGTAGGATTCGTACAGTGTATGTATCAGTATCTGTACTTGTAATGCAATTACTACCAGCTTGCCACGTGCAGTTATGTTTTTTCCAGCTATCCAATTGTTGACTGCACCCCACACTAATGTGTTTCTGAGACGCAGTGTTGACGATCCTTACACAGTTTCTACTAGGGCTTCTAAGGGAGCTTTTTTTAATCGTCGCAGAATTGCTCGTATGTTATAAACACGGTAGCAATTAGTTGCACCGGTAAAAAATGATCGCAGAAACGTGTCCGCATCCGCGGGGCTACAATGACCTTCACGGTCATTTAGAAATATTAAATGATTGAGTACACATGAGATCAGTGGAGAAGACAGATATTGATTTGTTTTATAACATGTTGATTTTTCTGACTGAACCCCAGGGCCAGTTTAAGTAGCTCATTGAGTCACCGCTATGGATCAATTTGTACCAATTGATAAGGAAATCTGTTGATGACGCCGCAAACCATAAATTTCAATGGGTGATATCTCGAGAACCATTTGGTTAATCATTCTCAAACAATCAATGTATCTCTATGCTGCTTACATTTACTTACAATCACCAGAAATCCTTATTCAGTACCATGAGGCTTTAAACTACCAACCAATGATGTATTAGCCCAGAACCCATACTGAATTCTCCAAAAATTTGGATATAGATTCAGTAGCTGCATAAAGCTAGCCAATATTAAAAATTGACATAATTATTATTTACGAATTTTCAATTCAAATTTTTAATGTAGTAAAAATCTGATCTAATTACTCCATTAGCTAGGTCTGATGAAATATCCTCCCGTTAAAGCAATCATTTGTTGGATTTCTGGTGGCAAGTTAGCCCGATTTATTTATTAATATTAATGGTAAGCTATTCATCAATTTTATTTTTATCCATCTGAACATATATTTGAGTTTGAACTTGTGTGTACCGACTTTACTAACAAGCTCTATTTTGATAGAATTCAGCACAGCTCGGTTTTATCACCAATTCGCTCTTCCCGAAGCAACAACCTATCATTTTTATCAAATGCCCAACACAAACATAAGAAAAAGTGAACCTGAGTATGTTCAAGTGTGCAGATCCCAGCACAAATCTACTATGATGACAGGTAGATTATTATACTGAACTAGAAATTAGGTAATGATTATATAATGCATTGTCCCATGCTGGTACCTAATTTTACCCACGGTGTATTATCAGAGGTCTTAGAGAAGCCGGTATTGAAATAGTTCGGAATTGAATCCGTAGGGAGCTGACTTGCATGCCTATGCAGTGGTCTATCCCTTTTATATAAAAGGTTTTGTCGCAATATTATTTAAGCGTTAAAACAGTTCAACGCTAAACTGTACTTCACCAATTTTGTTATCAAGATGTCACAATTCTGCTACCTCTTGTTATCATTTATTCGCAGCAGATGGCCACTGTGGGCGACAAGGGAAGAGGCCGCCCACGAGGGAGCCTACACGAGTCAGGCAGGCCTACTCCATCAAGATGCCTTGCCTGCGGTGGCGGATCTGGGGCTCCGGCCCCAACAAAAGTCCCTCAACCCACCCAGTTTCATGTCCTCGCCGGTGGGGATTGCGCCTTGTGCGCCGTATCTGCGGTGTTGATGTGAGCGCAGCCTGTGCGCTGCCCCACCCTCAGGCCCACCGACACCATCATGACACCAGAGTCACGACATATACACTGCATGGTTTTTCTTGGACAAGTGGGAGATCCCCAACAATTCTCTTATGCAAAACATCCCTGTTCCACATGAGTTGTTCCCTGCACGCGTCTGGTCGGTGCGCTGCTGCGTGGCTGAGGGACATGAACGCGCTGCAAGTTTCAATGTTCAGGTGTCCACATATACAATTATACCGCGCGAGTGGCCATTTCTTAACTGCCCACAACCAACAAAATTAATCAAGATAACATCAAAAACTCTGCCGCACCACCAAGCCGGTCACCCCTTTCTCATCTCCCACCTCCCCTTGCCTCAACACTCACGTGTCAGTGGGTATCGAGGATTGCGGCCAGTGCGCTGGCGTGGTTTCCACCACCACAGGTGGAAACCGGGGCTAAGCAGCCACAAGAACCACAAGGGAAGAGCCTGCTCCCCATTGCAACTTAGTGGGTTGCAGGTCAACACCGCTCTAGCAGGTCACGAAGGAACGATGATACGAAGGATATTGTTATTCTACTCGAGTTTTTTGGTAAGGGCAATCATAGAAATCACCATTTCTGTTTGTGAACATTCCGTACAATGCACTTCTTTGTTTACTGAAGAAAAAATGTTCATTCTTCCATGTTCCATAAATGACATGCTGATACTCAAAGACATCCTGAGATCATTCAAACTTTATTCAAGTGAAATAAGACGTCCTTATCACATAAATGGTCGCGCACTCCACACGTTCTAGAAAACATCTAAATTGAACACAAGTATAAATGCCGCATGAAATATCCTGCACCACTGCTTCAACTCTGATCATTACCAGCTCGTCGACTTTTATGTTGATATTGTTTTAAAACTAATTGTTATCGTTTCGAGGCAATTTATTAGACCTCGTTTCGCTGTCCTCGTCTGTCCAGCTACTATGGAGTTCTGAGCTATCTATCCATTAAATAATCATTGCCATCTGGAACTAAACTTCAAATTGACCATGACATGTTTACATGACTCATATTCAGATTTGAAATGATATAATTATATAAACTGGTAGCTGAGGAATATCAATGTGTCATTACACCATTATCAACGTGCTGCCATACGCTTGTAATGGTGTCTGGTTAAGCTCGTGATTATTTCGTTTTAAACTCGCATTTTCCCTGTGAATGCTCACCCTCTCTTGTTACAATAATTCGAATTGTTGCGTTCATAAAATATGTTTTTGATCCAGTTGAACAAAACGTAACATAGTCGTCACAAGAGTCTTGTTACACAAACGACACAGAATCCTCTTCAATTTTCCTCTGCGGAGTTCATTTGAAAAACCTTCACGGAGTACTGTTGAATAGACTTCAATGAATGCTGGTAAATAAAGGTCACAGAGACCCTCATGGACAACTCTTCCAGACCTCAATTGTGTCAGTTGGCGCTCGTGAGTAGAACTCCTCCAGCAATGCTGATATCACTGCTTAGAAATGTACACTTAGTGAGCAGTCATAAGACTATCAGTGAGCCGTCGCACACTTAAAAATCTCAATATGATTTGATGGACAGTTTTGATAAATAATCGTCCCAGAGTCTCTAATATAATCGTCGCAGAGTCCGTCTATTATAATCGTTCCAGAGACCTGTTTAGTAATCGTCGGAGTGTCCAGAAAAATGATCGTCCCAGAAAAATGATCGTCCCAGAAAAATGATCGTCCCAAATGATCGTCCCAAGATCTGACTGCAATCGATACCTTCTTTTCTTCGAAAGAAACAAACAAAGCGCGAGCAGCAGTAAAAATTCTGCATTATATTATACAGTGGGCAGATAGAGACCAGTGATGGAGGATACATTCGTACTCGAGGCATCTTGCCACTCTTTCATTTTATGTTACAGGTCTTGTTTGATAAGATAAAATATGGGTTTGTTTGAGATTATTCGGCAAATTGATGTTGAAGTAGGTGGAACATCGAGAACTCCTTTCCGCCTCTGTCAACACGCGCGGAGCGTCGGTGCCACGTCAGTGCAACGATACTGCTTCGTCGCAGCTTCGTCAGAGTATTGTCGGTGCAACGTTGGATCATCGTCGACAGCGTTAGCGAGGTCAAAAAAACTTCTTCTCATCTTCAGGTTGTAGGGTCAAAATTGTTTATAATTACTATTTTTATGTTCTAAGAAATTGAACTCCAACTTGTGTGTAGATTTAAGACGAGTATGTACACTGTCTATTTTATGAAATACTAACAATTATGTGTAACATAACTCAGTATAATAGATACAAAATATAACATGAAACGCAAGAGTGCTCGAGCTAAAAATAAATTGACACGGTAAAATTGTTGGCTGACATTAATAAGTGAGTCCTCAGAAGCAATCAACTTAAAGGGCAACCTAAAAGGACCTATAACAAGTTAACTTAGAATGAACTTAGACTATTATTGATCATCTGTGTATTGACATAACAATGTTTGAACTAGCAATCGAATTCTTTGTGTATGATAATAGTATAAATATTGAATGTTTTGTTTGGGTATACGATATGATGTTTAGGTTTAATTTGGAATGAATGCAATGAAATTGATGCGTTGGTTAAATAATGTTATTGGTTCCACTGCTTCATACATATTTAGAACAATAATCATGTTGATGTTGCTTCACTCTAAAGGGTTGTACAGTAGCTATCATTGTTTCCTGTTGAATGCGTAAACGCATCACTCAAAGATCGCGGGCGCTGGACAGTGTATATAAAAGCGTGACCGGCCACAACAAACATCAGTGATATCTCAGCAAAGGTGGTCCCTTCTCTGCTGCATCCCAAACACAACCTAGCAACAATGAAGATCTCTGTGAGTATGCAGTGGTCACTTTGGGGGTCCTTGTACAGGATCCCCATTCAGGAATATTCTGAGTAAACGGATGAGTTGAGTTCTTAAAAAGGTGTGCGTTACATTGACAAATTATTAGCTCAGATCATTTTAAATACTTTTTAATTGACGAATGAATATACATTTCAATATGAGCTTGGTCAGTTCTGATTGCTCGCTTGCCAATGCTATCTATTAACGCATGTTCATTGAAAGTGAGCTTATGTTTCGTACATGTTTTCAAAAAGAATTTATCGAAGGTGGTCATCGATAGATCTGATAGAAATGGATTAGGTTACCAGCTGCTCATGCGCTCCTTAGTTAGAGTTTCTGCCTGCGAATAATTGCTTCCTTATCATCATCGGTCAGACAAGAGGGATTCTTTTTACTCATGAATAGGTCGCAAACCTAATGGGACCTTGCTGTCTCTGATGTACACAAAACATTCGCTTGCACTGCGGCCTTCATCGTGGAGTCTAAAATCAATTCTTACCGATTTAATATCGTGTACTTTTAAATTTGGCTCTTCTGAAAAAGTAGCAATAACTCCGACGTACGGTAGCAAAAGATTGTTCGGTACGGGTTAATCTTCAATACAGAAGCAAACTGGACTATTTTAACTATTTATTCAATTCGAGAGGCATTTCGATTTTGCTATTTGTGTTGCAATGAACCCGATACAAGGCAATCAAACTCAACACCGAAAACTCGATGACATGGGCTCACTCCAATTATGTTTGTCCAACGAATATATTTCATCTATGTTCTTTTCAATGAACGCAAACTTATGTTCTCGTTATTTTATTTCCATCCAAGGTTCGGCTTGAGACCTCATTTGGTATTCACTTTCCACTCCAATGTTTAGAAAGCATCCATGTTTGATTGCACATAAGAGTTGATCTACTAACTAATACAAGAAAGATATCCACCGACCAAAAAGTAATAGGATATTAGGCCACGTCAAATTGTACTTGGATTACATAGACACTATATGAAGATCATATTTCACATTCACGTATTCGAAGCTAAATACGTAATTCCGTGGAGGGACTGCACCGTGCTCAAGCAACTACAGTATAGCTAAACAGTCGAGACTTTAACCGTCATAACGACTAAGGTTTACACATGACATTTGTACTGTTCATTGAACAATTAGCTATGCTGTTCAGTTTTCCTTTCAGAACGGAAGTAGTTATGACTCAAATGCATCAGCTGATCGTGGTTCTTCTGGCGCCGTAATTCATGTACTGTGCATTCACTTGACTTAGAATACCTTCATGAATAAGACCATGCGGTGTCGCCTAACATAGGTTGGGCTCACTCAATATGACATAACCTATCATTACAAACGTCAGTACAGATTGCGAGTTAACGTCCATATAGAAGTTGTAGTCTAATTTATGTTACAATTATTTATGTGGAGACAAGAGCATACTGTTGATACAAGTCCGAAAGAAAATGGGCTGATATGTACTTCGGAAACGGACCCTTTTGAATGTAATGGTCTAACCCGCACTGCTCACAATAAGTGTAATAGTCTAACCCGCACTGCTCACAAAAAGTGTAATAGTCTAACCCGCGCTGCTCACAATGAATGTAATAGTCTAACCCGCACTGCTCACAATAAGTGAAAAAGTCTAACCCGCACTGCTCACAATAAGTGAAAAAGTCTAACCCGCACTGCTCACAATAAGTGAAAAAGTCTAACCCGCACTGCTCACAATAAGTGAAAAAGTCTAACCCGCACTGCTCGATAATCCAACGCCATCATTGATTATAAAGAGGAAAGAAGGTGATATATTCCCTTTATAATCAATGAAGGCGTTGGATTATCGAGCTCAATCCACTAATCTCCACGAACTATGTCAGGCATTCCACTCAGGCAAACAGGACTTCCATTTCACTGTGTATGCCACCCAATGGCATGCCATGCTTTATGACGTTATTAATTCATGATTAAATATGTAAATATTTTTTTGTAACGAATGATCAGAAGTAGTAAATAATCTTTTGACTGGTAACAACACTAACAATTAATTCACTGAGCGGAAGCAAAGATTTATTTAAAAACCCACAAGCGCCTTGGAACCCGAATATTCGGACGATTGTTAAAAATATTGAGATTAAGTGCAAATGACAGTATCAATAGGTCATCTTCCGAACGTAAATCAATTATTTATATCAGAGTAAAGAGTCATCTGATTGGACACGCCGCAAAAAGTGTGGTAAAGAGGTACTGGCTTCTCTACCCATCGATAGACAACGAAATTTATACCTGAAGATTAAAGATTTGTTCATATTTTGTAAATAAAATAAAATGCACACAATCATGCAACGAAGAATGACTCCAACTATCACACGCGTCGTTTGATTCTCACGGTGCAAAGTTGTCACTTATACGAATGCATGAACTCATAAACATTTATTCTTTTATATGAACATACTAGCAAAATATAAAATAAAAATGAATAAAACTAATTGAAATAACTTATTGTAATTTCTGAATTTAGTTTCTGAACTTCGAATAAAAATCGTCACTTCCCATTCCACAGTTGGTGACCGCCAGTATCACTCCAGGTGTAAAAGTATGAGAAGCTCGTGTCGATGTGCAAGGCGGAACAACGATTGCATTTTGCCGGGAGTCAAACAATTTTCAACAATCTCCTTACGTCATATTGGGTCCTCACTGTCGTTATGCATGTGAGAGATGGGGTTGTTTTTATCTTACTAAGAAAATCCTCTGCTTCCCCTCCCTTTTTTTTTAAGTTAGATTCCATACAAATCGTGCCGGGTCACGTGTAATAAATTGCTCCACGTACTGACGGCCAAGTAGGGTCCTATATCTTCATCAATTTCGCATTTTGTTGAAGAGGACCAGTCAGAACCAGATTTTTATTTGAGTTTTCAATGAGAGTTTTCTCCCTTAAAATTTGATCATTGCATGCTAAATGAACGCTGACGCAGATTTTTCCATATGCACCTCAAACGTCAAAGCACTTGGTATGTATTGATATACTTAAGGCGTAGATTGAAATAAATCGTGGTAGCTAAACTGACGTGCAATGTAGAATCACTTTAAGGGATGCTTAACTATAAGATTCCGAACCGAAATATGTGAAACTATGATACCAATTGAGAATGTGTCCATGTACGGTGTAGTGTCCATAGCACACTGTTTGAGAATTATGACGGAATGCGCAAGGGAATATATA
>SDVV010004560.1:0-20072 GCA_016164225.1 Gammarus roeselii
CGTTTTCATCTTTCACCACTTCCTCCTTCCCGGTCTCTCCCTTTCTCACCCTCTTCACCTCTTTCCAGAACATCTTTTTGTTCTCCTCAAAATTCTGGCACAACCGTCTGCCCCCCCTGGCATCAGCGTCCCTTTTGGCTCTCCTCACCACCCGCTTCACCTCTCTTCTCCTCTCTTTGTACCTTTCACAAGCCACCTCCGACTTCACCTGCACCCACTCCTCAAACGCACATCTTTTCCGTGCCACCGCCAGTTTGACCTCCTCGTTCCACCACTCGCAGCCTTTCCTCCTGCACCCGCCCACACGGCGCACACCACACACCTTCTTCGCACATCTCAGCAACGAATCCCTTAACGTCTCCCATTCTTCCTCCACATCTCTCAGATCCTGTCCTGTCCCTGAAGTGTACGAGTTTGAATATAGGAAATATGATTAGAAAACTTTAATCGAAAATTGTCAAACATTTGAAATCGTTTCGCAGGTACTATCGGTAACAAAGATAGAACTGATTTTAGATTTCTTTACGAAATCCCTACACAGAGATTGTATGTTCTATAGTATGGATCAACAGTTTCACATCCTTTTGACGTTTGACCACCTACATATCTACATACAATTTGATCCTAATCAATTTTAAATGACCGCGAAATTAAAATCAAGGTCTATTTTAGTAACCGTATAAAAGCTGGAAGAAAGAATATTCTAAAATTAAAAAGATTGTAATATCCGATTAATAATTCATAAAAGCGGATTAGATTTGATTTAGGCCCCACTTCCACCAGATCTTTAACGAGAGTCATAATAGGCTCCCCCGTAGGGCTCTACGGTCGTGGATTTCAGTAGGCTCGCACCTGTGTGCGAATCAAACAAAATAAATGAAAGTTAAAACTTTAAAATCTCAGTCGTATCCGACGCACGCTGATGCGCACAAGAAAAACGGCTAGACGAAACTGATTTCTGCTTTCAATCATTTAGAACTTCACGAGTAACATTCACGCACGCACGCTAGTGCGCACAGGTAGCATCGTCGAGACTCGTACAAGGTTTACGGCTACACAGACAAAATCAGCTCAGACAACAACGCAACACTTTGTTTACAGTTCCGGAACGATTTATCCATTCAAAAGATGAAGACTGACGCAACGAGCTCTAGCCACAAAACACCCAGAAATTCAGGAGTAATATATACGAACGCCAGTGCGCAGTTAGTATCGTCGAAATTGGTAAGAGGTCTACGGTTACACGGATCAGATCAACTCTAACCGCAACGTATCACAATGTTTACAGCTACACGGTCCCGGTAACCCACAGAACGTACATATAATCCGTGCACGCGCGAGCGAGCACAGACAGGAAAAAACATCACTCACAAAATCACAAACAGGAACTCGCGCACAAATACACCAGCACTATTATAGTTTACGAAATTGTGGCTCGTGAAGAAGCAATTAAGGGCAGGTTAGTCGTGGGCAGAAAACTTGCTCAGATTATTTACATCACACTTATTGTTTATGGGGCTAGGGTGAGAGGGGGGGGGGGGAAGTGGGGCAGGCTTTTCAGAGTCCTTCAAGAGCCAGATGGGTCCTGGAGGGTGATACATATTCATAAGGTCTCATCGTATCGGCTCATCTCTGCTCGTCCCTACTCATTTTGACTAGTCTCGACACGATTAGACTCCAACGCCACACCTCGACCAACCTCGATGCGGCTTTCCCCGTCTGCGTCAGCAATGCTGTGAACTGTAATATCCACTTACTCTATTAATGCCCTCGACATACATACATTTGTTAGGGTATGGGTTTTACAGAGTGGGAGGGGGAGAGGGGGCAGAGGTTCCAGGATTTAAAGCGGCCTCAAGAGGATCCCACAGTTTCTCACAAGGGGCCCAAAGGGTCTTCAGGGTGTCAGAGGGCTTCAGAAGGGTTCAAGTGGGTCACCCCAAATCCTCCCATCTTCCAAGTCCCCCGGGTTCCCGAAACCCAGTCTCCCGGGTCCCGCGAGTACCCTGCCTTCCCTGGGTCACCTGGGCTCAACCTACCAAGTTATATAATAACCAATGCAAAATTTATAACCATGAAAAAAAAACTGCTGAATAATAAAGCCCAACAGAGAAGAAATGATACAACACTAAAATGAAGTGTCAAAGATCTATAAAATGAACAACAATACATCCACCCCAATATTAAAGCGGAAACGATTACCCGAACTTCTTATATAAAGTTGGATTAGATTACAGTACAAAGGTTTCCTAGTGCATCTAATGAAGATGGATTAATAACTAGTATTCATCCTCGGCAAAATCCCCAGAAATGATCTCAAATATTACGCATCAAATTTTATGAAGTCTTTCACGAATGTTCCTATCCTAAACGCAACCCTGTTTAGGAGTGATGGGTCTTTCGAAGTGAAATCTCTTTGATAGAACTTCATCAATCTAGAACAAGACACTGTCCGTCTCAGAGAAACTGTTTTTCTCGGAATAGTCTCCGAGGCTTGCAAAATAAAAGTATTATGGTTATCACGATTGCAGCCTTTTCTGTCAGGCACCGGATTGTTAACACCTATCGTGACAAAGTAGTTGAAATGTCAAAAATAGTTTTGACATCACTTTCCAAAGACGTATTGGGAGTTCTAATATTTTCCAAGCCTAAAGACCTACGATTAAATAAGTTTAGAACTTTAGTTGATCAGGTACATATTAAATATAATAATTTCCATTCAAGTAGCTACAGCATGAAAGTTCTCCGTGAATAACATATGGCATTGTAGTGCACCACGTCCTGAAAACTTCGAAACAGGGAGGGGAAATTATATGAAGAATTCTTCATGGCTTTAGTCACGTTCACCTTCGTCTAATGGTTGAACTTCGAACGATTCACGTTTCTTCATTCTGCTGAAAATAACAGTACCGTAAAACGGTCGAACAGCTGGGGCTGAGTTTTGATTAGATTTTAGCCTAACGCTGGGAGACGGGACCGCCAATCTTAATACCAGCACTCACGATTGAGAATTTTCGCTAGCGATTGTGCGTAGTAGAACACTAAATGGCAAACTAGAGTGGTTAGGACTGTTCATAAGGTTGCTTGACTAGATAGGACACACGGGCGCTCAGATCAAATCAATTTACACTTGGTCCTCGTCCGTGATTTTTTTTCTTGCAGTCTTCTTCACTAGACGTACGTTCCTTCCTTTGTTACGGCTCATGACAATTAGAGTATGATCAAATAGACAGTCAGCCCATCGGAACAGTTTCCCCGTAATAAAATAGGACCGTTAGACATTAATTCACGACTACAGATTCAAGATTGAATTTCAATTAAAATTTCCCGAGGAGCATTGGGCTGTTCACTCTTTGCTAACGTGGTTGAGAACATTGAAGCCGCGGAAATGTCAAAATAATGGTTTGTTTAAGCATAACGAGTGACTCTTGGAGTTTCGAAGAGTTCACAAAACAAAAGGGCAGAGATCGCAGTCAACAGCAGGGCCCCGTCAGCTTTCAATTGTTTACCCTCTAGTCTCCCAATTGCCAGCCCCTATCCCACCCACGTCTTATTCTCAAGATTTCATGGGCGAGAAAATGCAATGATGTCAGCGTTAAGATTCGTTCACCCTTTTCTTTGGCACGCTCTCTATCTCCACCCTGACTGGTCCTCTAAAGCAAGTAAAGCAATCCATGCAAACCTCGGTCTTCCACTGGCCCTTCTCACACTCCGCTTTCATCACCCCTTTTCCCAATATTCTATTGTCACTTATCAATGTATACGAACCCCCTTCAGACAGGTGAATGCGTCGCGCCCCGACTTCCTCACCATACTATTCTTCAGTATAGTTTCTACCGATCTTCTTCCTCAGTCACTTCAGCAATACTCTTTGAACATTTCATCTCCAAAACTTTAGACTTTCTTCCGCCGAATTTAGCCACAGAGCCTCATCTGCGAAACCAGCAACTGACCTGACATCCAACTCAGTCTACTTAAAGATTAGATCAGACAAAGCAATTCTTAGTTGGGCCACGAGGACATATACATCAGGAGAGATCCCGAGTTGGCATCACGACCACGATAGAGTAAATTTTACAAATTCTCGTAAGAAAACAAAGACCATGGATACTGGAAGTCACATGAACACAAATTTTGAAATATACCAAGTAGTCAAGCACTCATGAGTTAGGCGCTCATGAAATTTCTCAAAATTCACGACATTATCACAGTACTGCAGTAGCTTCAGTTGAAAATCCCTAACAGAAGAAGCATTTCAACATCGGAATGCGTGGCATCACCGGACAACCAATAAACACCGAACACAATATACGATCAACAAAAGCACTATTCATGAGCAAAGTTAATTCAGCAATGACTACGATTGACTTCATATCCCACACTATTTCAGGACTACTCAATCAACAGATAAAACGCCAAATAAAAAGTTATCCGGTGGAAATATTTCAGAAATGGTGATCAGACAACACATAACGAAATCGCAGGAATCTTTTAGATTAATTTACCAAACTCATCAATAAGGTAATCACGATTAGACATTACATCTGCAGTTATCGAAGAAGGGTAGAACCATAAAAAAGAACAGATATCAAGATGGGCACAGTCGACGAAGCAGTTTCGCTCGATTTACACAAGCCCAGCCATCAAAATGCAAACCATAGCGGTTAGAGTGGTTTATTAGAGCTTAGTTTCCACCGGAGCCTTAACATTAGTCATCGCAAGCTCCCCCGTAGGGCACGCCTTGGCGCTCAAAGAATAACCAAGACATACCTTACTATCCGCGTACAACTATTACCAATGTCGGAAACTGTTCAAAGTATCATGTACCACCGCTTTTTGCAGCGATGTACTTAATCACATGGGATAGTAAACATATTCATTTTTGACTAGCAGTTAATCATTTCGCTAGATTTGATTAAACAATCACCATGCATCAGCAGAACTACCGAAGGGTCGAAGTATAGAACCGCATATAGGACACAGAATAATTATCCATCGTTCAATTACGTTGTAACGGTTCTTCAAACAACCTTATGCTATGTCTATGAGCCCCACGTGGTTCCAGGAGACCGACGGATCGTGAAGGATATAACGATCATAAAAACGAGCAGAAACTGAAGAATAGACAAGTGGCAGCGTCTAAATTTTACTTAGTCAAGCTTTTGAAGGAAATGCTTATTACAAGCAGACCTGAATTTTCGACTAACTCATGTTACATCCCTTCAACATTCTCAAGATGATCATTTTCGTGAACTTCAAAAGATTTCCAAAATCTGTACATACTCTATGGTAGCAAAGACGAGGACCAGTGATCAGACATCACAAACACGCTAAGCAACGGCTGGAACGAGACTGTACACTGGTGAGAGAAGGGGATGCACACACACCACGGATACAAAGTGCCCATCATGTAGTGCTTCACTTAGCCACCTTGATGTTTCATGAATGCCTCACATATAACTGCACGGAACCTTGCAAATAAAAAAATCCACAACAAAAAAGTCGCCAGCGTTCGATGGCTGGATTTTATTTGATTTGGGCCTCATTTCCACCAGAGCCTCAACGTGAGTCCTTATAGGCTCCCCCGTAGATAGAGACCGTCGTTGATTCAGAAAGTCCGCACGGCCTCGCGTGCGAAAATATCAATTTTGTCAAGATGAAGACGGTACATATTTAATTTGTGGCAAATTTGTGTACTAGCGCGTACGAGAGAGTAACGAGTTAATGCGTATCTTCGTAAAATGTGCTATTTCACTGCGTAATGGGGTGGAGGGACCACCTCATTTGCATGGGTGTTTGAGGTTTAGACAGCTTCGTATAGTCCGGTGTGTTTTCCGAAAGCGGTAAGCTTTTTAGGGTAGGTTGGGTCCGTTAATAGGCTTTGTAGGTTGCACGGGGGATCTAGGAACGCTCGTCGGGCTGCCGCGAGTGCGTTGCAATCCATCAGTAAGTGTTTCACGCTGATAGCCACTTTGTGGCAACAGGGGCAAGGTGGCGTGTTTGGTCCTATTCGACATCCATCAGGTGGTTGCGAGTTATCCACATGTGTCCCGTGCACAAGCGGTTGATAAGACTTCGTCTTTTCTGTTGGTGAACTTTGTTTCCCTTTCTCCGACTGAGGGTTTGACTGAAAGCATTACTTGTCCGCTCTGCAGCCACATTTCATCCCATCGGGATGTTATAGGAGAGTTTATAATAGGGAACCAGTCCCGGTAATGAATTGCGGAAAATTGTTCTTCGAGAGTGGATGCCACTTTAGCGCAAGAGAGTCTAAGTTCGTTTCCTCTTAGTTCAACGTGCCCAGGGATCCAGCAGAATTCCACTGCCTGACCAGTCTCAGTCATCACAAAGAGATCGTGCTGCATCTTACGTAGAACAGGGTGTTCATAGTGCAGTGTTTCAAGCTGGGTGAGGACACTCAGACTGTCTGAGAATACGACGTATTTGGGGAAGCTAGGTGTTATTGCGATAGAGACGGCTAGTTCAAGTGCGCGAAGCTCCGCAGAGAACACGGAGGCCTCTTGTGGGAGGGTGGCCAAGAGTGGAGTGTCCCCGCACACAGCGGCGGCTCCCACTCCGTCCGCGGTTTAGAAGCCGTCAGTGTATGTGTGGCGGTGCTCAGAGTACTGTTCATCGAGTAGTCGTAAGAATTCTCGGCGGTATGTGTTGGTTGGAGTAGTTGCTGTAGGGTAGATTCGCAGGTCTAGGTTGACCGGTGGTGGGTTGATCATCCATATTGGTGTGTTAATTTGAACGATTCGGTAGGAAAATGAAGGCTTAATAGCTTTTCGATTGATGTTAAGCGAGGTCAGCAGGTTGTCTACACGTGGAGGAAACGGAGGGCATATATTGTTTTTCTATATGTGATGTGGCTGATTACTGTGTTGTTGACAAGACTTCTCGTCTTAAAATAGTATTGTATTTATTTATTTATTATTGGCTTCTATGCTCCACCGGAGTCTCAACGCGAAGTTAATGCAGACTCCCCGGTAGGGCGGTCGAAGAGTTGTGAAGTAGGTGACGCGTATATTAAGAGTAGGTCAAACTTCGATTCGGAGCAGTTTAAACGCAGTCACAGCGTGTTTAAACACAGTTGAAGTTGAAGTAACAAAGTAACAGTAAGAAAGTATCAAAGTAACATAGTAAATTTGACATAGGCACCAAGCAAATTTGATGCGGCTACAAAGAAAATGACATTTAAATTAAATTTAACAATTTTAAAAGAGTAACTCTAGCGCGGGTACAGAGAAGGCCTAGTACATACAAATCGTACTAAATAACGGATATCTAGCGAGTTTAACCTAAAAAAAACTATGGAGAGCAGATTGATTGCAGTCGCAGTTGGTCTTGTGTAGAATAGTGGTAGCAGCTCCCTCCGTTCTCCGCCGGAGCTCCAACGTGTAGTCACCGAGGGCTTCTTCTCGTGGCACGACGGTCCGGTGATTCTGCGCAGCTTTATGCACGAAGTGCAAGTAAAAAATATCAATTAGTGCGCAGGGAGGACAGAGAGTTCGGGATCGGAGATGATTCAGACCTCGCTATCTCTACACTACCTCGTAGAGGCCTGTGTAATTCCAAAAACGATCTGTTTTTTTCCGGTGTTCCGTTTCTGTGAGCAGGCGTTGTAGGTTGCACGGGGGGCTCAAGAAGGCTCGTCGGGCTGCTGCGAGTGCATCGCAATCTACTAGCAAGTGCTTCACGCTTACTGCCATTAGGTGGCAACAGGGGCATGGTGGTGCGTTCGGTCCCATGTCTACGTCCATTAAGTGGTTGCGAGTTATCCACGTGTGTCCCGTGCATGGACGGTTGATGAACACTTGGTCTCTCCTTTTAGAAAAACTTGGTGTCCCACTCTCCCACGGATGGTTCAACTGAAAGCATCCTTTGTCCACTTTGTTGCCACGAGTTGTTACATCGTGTTGTTATGCGTGAGTTGATGACTGGGAACCAGTCTCGGTAATGTATAGTGATCAATTGTTCCTGCTGGGTAGACATCAGTTTAGCGAGGAAATCTGCGCGTTCGTTTCCTCTTATTCCTGCGTGTCCAGGGATCCAGCAGAACTCAACCGCCTGGCTTGCCTCGGACATTGTGAATAGGTTGTGTTGCATTTTACTAAGGGCAGGGTGATCAAAGTGCAGAGTTTTCAGCTGGGTGAGAACGCTTAGACTATCTGAAAATATAACAGTTTAAGGGTGGTGGTCGCTTTTTGCAATGGAGATGGCCAGTTCGAGTGCGTGTAGTTCTGCAGAAAATATAGAGGCCTCGTGAGGTAGGGTGGCCGAACGAGAAGTCCCTTCGCCTATGGCTGCGGCTCCCACTCCGTCCGGCGTTTTTGAGCCGTCAGTGTATATATGACGGTGCTCAGAGTACTGTTCATCGAGTAGTCGTAAGAATTCTCGGCGGTATGTGTTGGTTGGGGTTGTTGCTTTGGGGTACGTCTGCAGATCTAGGTTGACCAGTGGTGGGCTGATCATCCACGTTGGTGTGTTGATTTGAAGAATTCGATAGGAGAATGAAGGCTTGATTGCTTTGCGTCTGATGTTCAGCGAGGTCAGTAAGTTATCCACGCGTAGAGAAAAGGGTGGGCATATGTTCTTTTTAGCCGCAAAGAGGCGTTTATCAAGGATGTTGATGACGTCACCGAGTGCTGGGCTATTGATGTAGCTCCTAGTCTTGAAATAGTACTGTAGTGAGAGTTCGTCTCTCCGGAGCGGAAGAGGAAGTTTGTTAGCAAGCACGTTCAGGGATTCGATGGGTGTGGAACGGAACGCACCGGTTGTGATACGTAGGGCGTTATTTACTATGATTGAGAGAGGTTCTAGGGTGGTTTTGGCTGCTGAACCGTAAACAATTGCTCCATAGTCAATGCGCGAGCGTATTATTGTTCTGAATAGCGTCATGCCGTTGTCTATATCGGCTCCGAATTTCAAGGATGTGACGGAGAGGATGAGTCCGGATGCTTTTTTGCAGCGGGTCTCCAGGGCTGCAATATGAGGTCGCCATGCGAGTTTAGGGTCCCACACAAGACCGATGAATCTTATTGATTCTTCGTATACTAGCGGAGTGTTGTTTAGGTTAAGGGCTTGTTTTAGATGTAAGCCGGGCACGAGAGTGAAGTGCATGCTTTTCGTTTTGGGGAGCGAGAATCTGCATCCGTTTAGGGAGGCCCAGTTTCCGACTAAGTTTAGACATTTCTGTAATTACTGTTGGATTGTAATGAGGCTAGAATGCCTGTAGCTTATTTGTAAGTCTTCCACGTTTGGTGAACCCTTGGTCGAAGCTGGTAGCGATGACTAGGACTGGACGCCCAGTGATTGAGCCCAGTTCTTTTTGTAGAGTGCAAGGACAAATATAATGTCTGTCCTCTGCGTCTAATATGATTTCCTCATGTTCGGAAAATTGGGACCGTTCTTGAACAGTTTGTGTTCAGTAAATAGCGAGTAACATTTCTTCATTGGTTTTGGTGAGGTAGAGAGTAGAGGCTATCGTCTGATGTGGAGGTAGAGGCACTTGTGTAGGTTGTGGGTTCTTTGGTTTGTAGGTGTTTCCCAGACTTCACCCCTAAGCAGATTAGCGCTGACATGACCAGTCTCTTTAGACGGTCGTAGAATGTGCTGGTTCAGCGGTGAAGCCTTCAGCTTCCTGCTCGGAGAGGCCGGTCGCATGATTTAGTTTCATTTCATAATTTGGCGAACGTTTCTGGTCAACTCCTCGATGCGGTCGTCTTGGGTCATCCTCGGCCGAGGTGGCGCTGGTCGTCTCTGAGAGGCTGCCGTATTGGGTCGTTGGAATCTTGGTCTTCGTCACTCCGTAGGGGAATGTTACTCTTGAAGGGCTATTGACCAGCTTAGCAGATTAATTTCTTCTTTGCTTTAAATCAACGATATCTTAATGCAAGCAAACTAGCGGTTTGAGGTCCCAGCACGAACTGGGGACCAATCCGTGCTTTCTAAGGGGGTTCTCAGTTAATAAAGGGTACTTGAACAAATTAGATTCCCCTTTACATTGTATTGAGACAGTTTTGTCGGGTGTGGGGGGGGGGTAGCTACGCCTACTCGAGACTTGTGACTAAGATAAGAAGCCAGGAACAGCAGTTTAGGCTTCTGCTGTTCCTGGCTTAGGGCAAAGAAAATCTGCTCTGGAAAAGATAGAAATATGCTGAAAATTATGTTTCAAGTGAAACCTCGAACTCTTCGAACAATTCGGAGAGCGGAACGGATGTGGCAAGAAACATGTTGCATCTCAGACACCATCAAACTATTTGCAGGATCAATAATTTTCTTCAACAGGCCTGACAATATTGCCGACTCCTGCCGGAGATAATGTTCTTTTAAATTAAATATTTATTTACTTATTCGCTCAATGGCTAAATTAGTCATGTGTACACTCCTCAACAACCCACAGTTTGCTCTATATAAGTCAAGGGTGATGCAAACACATGAAGTGCAACGTACGAATACTAACGAGGAAGCGAGAATTTACGGATAACTGCAAACGCAGCGAGTTAGTGGAACCATGCACATCTTGCCGGTTAATGTACGACCAAGTGTAGCAACACCCATCAGCTATTATGTACAATATTAGAGGCGGCAGTTCTATTACTTCACTAACAAGAACACTAGCACCGCAAAACCATCGTCCCGTAAGCGTAAGCTAGGTGGACAGGCAGTTAAGGAGGCAACTGTAGGGATGCGCTACTTGTTAGGGCATCTGAGCTGTCTGCCTACAGCACCCAACACCTTGACAAGCCAGACAACACGAGGACACCACGAGCGCCTTTTAACGACAGGCCGGGGATTACCTCGCCTTCGCGCCCGTCCGCACATCCCTTAGGTTTTAGGGTGGGAGCCACTGGAGCAACAGCTTCAGAGGGCGGCAGCGAACGACTCCTATAGACAGCAGCCAGGCCGCGACCAGAATCGAGTTTGGCGGCGCACCCACCTCCACCCCCACCATTGCCCACGGAGGGCCGTGCAAGGGGTTTAAACCGTGACGCAGGCTGTCCGGTTGCTGAATAGTACGTTCTAATATAAGGGTTGGAGGACGTGGTTTCAGGAACGGAAGGTTTGGATGTTAAGGCCCTTTTGTTTGGAGGCGTGACCTCATCAGTGACAGGAGAGGAAACATCGTTTCCAGTAATAGGCGAGAGTACCTTAGTGGCCGTGTTGTCAATCAATGTGGGCGATGGGTCAGAGGAAATCTCTTTGTCGGCAGCAGGTTTCAGCTGAATCAACTGAGCGGGCAGTTCTGGTGCTGGGAACGTAACTAATGTTTGAGGAAGAGGCACGTAGACCTCCTGATAGGGGACTGGAGGGGGTGGCTCATGACCTACACTACTTCCCCACGCTGGACGATCTGAATGGCTGTGCTCTAATGCTGGGGGAGACTGGGGTGGTGGAGGTGGTGGCGACTGCTGTCGTGGTGGTGGTGGTGGTGGTACGTCAGAAGCCACTATTACCTCTATTTGTCCATGGGTTGATTGTCTCTGATCTGACTCGGACCAGTGGTAAGTAAAACCCTTAGATTCCTCTGGCTGCTTGCGATAAAATGAAAAGGAAGAGGTTAATATAATGACGAGGAAAATTTGGCTTGCCAAAACTATTATTTAGTGATACTTTTAGTGAAACACACCAAAACTTTACAAATAAATAGTTCAAAGATTCGGCCACACTAAAATAACGCCAAGAATTACGAGCTGCACTTCATCATCTAAAGAATAGGCCAGCGATGTTAGGAACACACGTAAGAAAGGCAGCTTCCACCCAAAGTTCGAATGAAACTAGTGGTTGAACACCATCTAGCTAGTATTGGAGAAGATAGTGTCAATACCAGTTAATAATTTGAATAGGATGGTGCAGCTATATACAAAACCATGGTTCAATTTTTGACAAGAGATTTTGAAGTCTACTGAAGGGAAATTAATTTGAAAGTTATTGCTCAAAATATTTACATAACATCAGAATGTTCTAAAGGTATGAACAGAGGGAATTATTTCCTGCTACCTACATAATTTGATCGAAGATTTTGAATGAAGCAAAATTTTCTCAACAATAAGGCATAAGTGTATCATTGAAAGCTAAAGAAGTGCAGCCATTATTCAATCTAATTAGAATAATGTATACCGTGTATTTAACTAAATTATAAAAATAAAGATGGAGTGAACAAATCTGAAATACAAAAATTATGAAGTAAAGAAATAGGCAGTCATGTCAGTATGTTAACAAATAATTCAAGAGTAAGGTAGACGCTACGTTCAGGAAGGTGGAACAAGTACACCATAAATAGACGACATAAGACTCCTTCCAACAAAAAGTGCTAGCAAAAAGAATGGAGAAAGGCGCAGCAGAAAGGAGAGGCTGCAAGAGAGTCCATTACCTGGTAGGCAACAGGCGTCTGAGGAGGTGGCTGTTGGTGTTGTTGGGGAGGGTGGGGGGGTGCAGGAGGCTCCTTCTGTCAGGGATGAGGGCGGTTAGTACACGAAACACAGCTACAACAGGACACGGGCAAAGCTTCAAAAGACGACAATGATCCAAGCATTCGGTTTCACGACTTGTCAAGGTAAACAATAAGGATCGTTTCAAATTACAAGTTTACTGTTCAAACATAAGGCTGATCAAAACCAGGGTATTACGTTATCCAATTCAATCAATAGAAAACTTTTTTATAAAAAAAAAATCGTTCATTAAGTTCAAATAGATTTCAAAAACAGAGGTATTAAAAGATCAGTCCGCTCAAACACGAATACTTGAATCTTGTCCCGGAACATCTTTGGGTAAGCCGCTGCAAGCGCATGATGCCAGTATTATCAGTGGGACAAAATAAGTGTCTAGATACAGTGTACCGTAGCAAGCAAAAATTCGTTGATGGTCAGTCTGTGACCGGAAAAACAAATTCGACTTTCCCCACGTGGGATTCAACTTCATTTATAAATTCCTTGGATATTACTCAAAATTTTCGCCGAGTTTGAATAAAGGGCGGTAAATAGCCATTTAAGATTTCACTTTGTTTTAAATCATAAGGGAATTTTCGCATGCTTCTGAACATTGAATTGTCTCGTACCCTTTTCTAAAAATGGGACAAGGTTATAGAATAAAATCTAGACATATATCATGTCCTAGACTGGTCGTTACCAAACTGCCAACCGATGTGGAACTTTCATCCTTCTCTCTAGAACCAGTGCATAAAACAACGACAGCCGTTCATGAAAATTTATTTATTATTATTATTTGCTTCCATGTTCCACCGGAGTCGCAACGCGAAGTTAATGTAGACTCCCCCGTAGGGCGGTCCGTTCATGAGAAAGGTGAAACTTCAGAGTTGTAGTTCAACATTCAGGAGCATCTTTGCGTATGAAACAAGCTATGGGTAGGCAACGATGACAAGTACGGCAACAATACGGAAGATTTCATAATGCATTCGGGTCACACTCGGCAACACCAAATTCATATGAGTAGAATGCGCGACGACGAGACATTGGGGAAAGAATTGGTGTTGTTCAGAAGTTGGCAAGTCAGTGAGCACGCGGACTGTAGGCTTACTGCCTCGTGGCCACCCTTGTAGCTACACCGAAAGCAGAGGCAAGCAAGGTTGATATGCATTACCATGTGTGATTCACGTTTAGTTTTAGTGTGTTTAGTATGTTAGGACAAGAACACATTCGCACAGTGGTCAAGATCTGGAATAAATTATAATAGCAAGAAAATTGAGCAAGATTTGATTAGGCTTTCCCGAAAATATTTGCTAGCTAACTTCCCTAGACAAACTCAAAATTACCTATAGCATGTTTAAGAGTGTGAATGCCATCGCTGGATATACAAAAAGTCTCACGGGAACTTTCAGTTTCAGAGTAAGATGAAACAGTCCGAGGTACGTTGAGTATTACAAGTTTATCCAATTCGAACGGTTACATCAACAGGCCCTATATACACAGATACAGACTAGTCCGCATCCCCCAGAAAAGAGGAATGACCGACGGCAAGGCGCACCTCAAACACTCATACGCTCACTCATAGGCTTTAAGAGCTAAAGTGTCCGGCCGGTCCCCCCGCAACACACAGGGTCACAAGTGCGGTCCGAGGCTTCGTTGTCAGCAGCAGCGCCCGACAGTTTTCACCGGTTTATCCCCGCCGCGTCATAAAGGCCAGGCACCCCTCACCTACGACCATCCAGACAACGGGATGCAAAGGGCAGGAAAGCACATCAGAGCAGCGTCAAAATCAACCATTCACAACCATTCTCCACTCACGCCTGTTCATTGCACGCTCTCTCGCCACCTCCACATTCATGTCACCTTTCCAACGCCTGCTTCAGACCATCCATCCACTCAGACTTCGGTCTACCTCTATAGGCCTGCGACCACTCTCCACCGCATTCATCACCCTTCATCCATCCTCTTTATGTGCCCGAACCATCTCAGAACACGCGAATCCCACTCAGTCTTCCAACTTCTTCACCATCCCTGTTCTGATTTGAATCCCGTAGTTGGAGACCCGGTCTCTCGGCGTTACTCCAGCCATGTTCCTCAAACATTTAGTCTCGAAAACATGAAACCTTATCTCGAAAACATTAAACACGGAGATCATAGCTAAGACATCGCCAAAACTTGCCGACAGGTGTGATCAAACCGAAGTTTTATTGTATACAAAAACCTGATGATCAAATATTCGTATTTTACTGCATGAATAACATCGGATCGTTATCAAGTTTACCTCTGTTACGACGCGCTACATCAGCTTTGAAGCAATGTTAGACGAATAATAGTACGACAGGACAAGCGGATAACGCGACGTCGATTAATTTCCCCCTAAAATAGATTAGAGGTCAACCGGTTCGAAGTTAAGCTTTCGTTCCTTCCATATCGAAACGAACATGGAACCCCACCTCCATTACTGAAGTTACAGAGAAAGGCCATACAATCAGATGTCAACGTAAAGTTAATACAAAAATTAGTCGGCAAATTTAAAAAACTGCATTTCATTAAAATTATTGTTTGACGACACACTTAATGTGAAGACGAAACCGCTTCCATTACACTTGATGTAAAGAATGCAGCGAAAAAAATTAGTAAAGCCAAGGTGGAGAACTTACCTTTCGTGAGAATTTTTGAAGTTTAATTTTGAAACGAAATCGACGAAATGCTCGCATTCAGAGGCCAATTGAGAAAGAAAGACTCACCAGAACAATCTCCAGCACGGTGGACGAAAAAATTAACATTGCCGTCTGAATCAAGGAATTTTGCGATCGCAGAATCAACATTTCTGTACTCGGATTCGATCTGGTCCTCATTTCTACCGGAATTATGTACCACGCTCTCTTTTTCACAGTCCACGTTAGGCATCAGCTTCTGTCAAAACTCACTTCGACCGGCAGGGTAGGTTGCACCAGCTGTCTGTAGATTGCCCACCAAGCTTGTACAAAGGTGGCGTATGAAGCACCAGCTGAAGAAGTGGAAGCTGTCTCGCCGTGCCAAGGCTTAGTGGACCCGAGGAAGTGCACTAGTTTAACGCCCTTACCGAACCTGGAACACAAGTTTAATGAGGAAGAGAGTTTTCTACCGTTGAACCGAGCAAATAACAAGGAGTCTGACACAGATAAGCCCTAGTTATATGGCCGCGTTCACACCAGAGCAACACACGCCACACGCAAAGATCAGTGCCAAATTTGTCGCGTGAACCAATACCACTTCAGGCACGAAAGTAACTGCTTGCGTCAACGCCATGACCGCTTCAACAGTTTAGTTGGGACCCCAGAACGAGTTAATTACTTCACCCCACACGTTCGAGTATTTTGTCCAGCTCTCACACGCGAACTCAGATGAAGTAGATAACTGGGATGTAGTTAGTTTATGGAGGGGCTCAGACAAGTGTGATACTTCTAAAATTTCATCAATTCAATGACTTTACTAGAGCTGTAATTTTCATGAAAACTATGGAAACGTTCCACAGGATTGCATATCACCAAACAGGTTCCGGGTTCAAGAAAAATTGGTTCAGAGTTTCTTCATTAGGACGATTTAAGACTTGCTTTCATGAATGAGGACGTTTTCTCACGTATAGCTAGCTGAATAATAACATCTTACTAATTAGGGTTGGATGCAAATTGAATATCAATCAGTTCCCAATTGCAGGAGTTGTTATCTACCAAGAATACCTGGTGATATAAACATTAGTGGCCTAATAATTCTGGAAAACGTTTCCACTCACTGTTTAAATGCAGGAAGGTAGGTGTAGGCTGCGGACGCTACCATATTATACACGAAGGATAATCTGTTCCAAGAGGGAAAGAAGGAGTTGAGCAGTCCCTGGTCGCCGCCGTCGAAACTGCCGGTGGTTTTAGCAAAAGCGATGAGCCTGTCGTAGGTGTCTTTGGAGGGCACGAATACGAACATGCCCGAGTTGAAGCAGTCAGGCCAACCAACGTCGCAAGCAGCAGAGAGTTCAGGCTGACTGAAGAGCTCGTCACTGTTTTGGAGAGCCTGAAAGAAAAGAGCCTAACTGACGGACAGCAGCATCACAGGAATTCAAAAAAACATCTGGGAGTTCGTATTTGATCTCTTAGAGACTACAAACTATAGAAATCGCCGGGTCGTACTTCTACACTAGGAGACAACCACTCGCACAAGAAAATGTAACTATTCCAAGAAATTGCTAATAATCGACCCTATCAAATATCGCCTTCGAACTTCCAGTTTGAAGTCATCATACGAAAAAAAAGGATTTCCCGTACGCCAATTGACCATACGACAGTAGGGTAACTGCGCCTAACACACATTTTCATTTTATTTTTTGCTTCCATGTTCCACCGGAGTCCCAACGCGAAGCGCCTAACACAAACCTCGAGATTACGCACTCGCGTTTGTAGGAAACTTGCCGTACAAAAGGAGTGGTAACTCGCAACTTGGCGTTTGTTCAGCAGTGGAGTAAGCTTACCAGGATATCAGAGTCTTTGAAGACTAGCTTGGTTATTCAAGCAATTTTCCAATTGTGAATTCAACTCACCAGGATATCTGCGTCCAGGAAGACACATTTCGTGAACATAGTGAGTGTCCAGCAGTGGAGTTTGGTGAAGGTGACACCCAGTTCAGGCCGTTCCAGAAGAGCGAGGTGTGCGCTGTCTTGAGAGTCCAGCACGTCCACAGTCACCACGACGTTGAACACCTGGGCCAGCGCGGCTCTGCCGAGAACGATTAGTGAAATTATTTATTTATTATTTGCTTCCATGTTCCACCAGAGTTCCCACACGAAGTTAATGCAGACTCCCCCGTAGGGCGGTAATAATTAGTGAAATACATAACAAGTTCCTAAGCCCAGCTTATCGGGTATATCCATGTTAAGTTGAACTCGCCGGCTTTCATGGAGAAAAGACCTAATGCAATGAACATCGTACAGAGAATGCTTTATTAAATTTGCTGGAGACGTTGTTGATTGGTTTGACAGTGGTGAAGTCACCGTTGCAACATTTATGGATCTTAGCAAAGCTTTTGATTGCGTGAATCATGAGTTTAGTTGTAAAATTACAGCGTTAAGGAGTTATCTCCATCGATAAGAGTTGGATAAAAGTTATTTACTAGATAGAAAACACCTAGCGACTCTGAATTAACTATCATCATCTACCAGTACGGTAAATATAGGAGTTCCGCAAGGGTCGATCCTGGGACCTTTACTTTTCCTTATATATATTAAGGACTATCAAACCTAGCAACAGGTTATCTCATGTACTTCTTGCAGATGATACTACAGTTTATTCGACCGGGAAAAACCTCTATTATACTATTACTAATATGGATAATCAATTGGTTCACATTTCGAACTGGTTCACATCAAACAAGCTGACGCTAAATGTTGACAAGACTCAGGTCAACAGGTGACATATGTAGCAAAAACAGAGTTCCTCTGTGTTATCGTAGATCAGAGACTCAACTGGAAAGATCGCGTCTCATTTGTTGCCGGGAAATTATCCAACTCGTGTGGCATCCTAAACAAAATTAGAAATAGTCTTACAACTCTTGCTCCAAGTCTTTTGAACTATAGCCTTATTCATCCTTTAATTCGTTTGCATTGTGTAAACGTGTATACGTCTACCTACAAAACAAACTCAAGACCTATCGTTATTAGTCAAAAGAGTGTCATCAGAACACTATCACATGCTAGCAGACGTGACCACACGTTGCCTCTTTCAAGTCAATGGAACATTCACCCACTGTGTCAATTCATCCACTTATCCGCAGCAGTATTCTACTACAAAGCTTAGAATTTTTCAACTTACATTGATAACAGTTCTTCAGTAGAAATAATTCTATGTATGATCTTCGCAACAATGCGGATTTGCAAACTCCCCGAAATTCGTCAACACAGTCCCAACTATTCTTGAAAAAAAGAACCGATAAAACCTGGAATTCGATTACCAGATCTCAGGACTGGCAGAAGTATTGCAACCTTTAGACGGTGACTAAAATTTTACCTGTTCAAACTTCAACGTGTAGAAACTCTTGAATTGTAATTTACTTCTGCTATGCAATTTACCGTGTCAACTATTTGCGTTTCAACCTTTCATCTATAGATGCTTCCATTCTAAAATGTTTTTCCTCTCGCCTCACATGCTCAAATTTTTAATCATCTTGTTCATGTAGAAATCCGTCCATTTAGTGTACCCCTCGATTATTACTGAAATATCTCTTTCCCGCGTGCATATGTTGATATTTTATGCTAACTATGCAGTTAATTTCAAATTGGTGCCACCGCACGCCAAACAATATCTGAGTTATGTAATAGACAACCTCATGTCGGACATCTTCTGCTCTCAAGCCAAGTAAATGACAATTGTAAAAGTAAATAGTCATGACAAAGTGAACGTCGATGATCAGACTTACTGTTTATTTTTCTTGAAATTAATGGTCCAATGTAATGCTTGCATCTGTCTCGACATATTGAAAAGAGGAGAGTAGAGGATGTCCTCCAACAATGTCCGTCGGTTGGTCCTTACTCCTCAACCTTAGTTTCAAGTTAATATTAAATTCACCTAGGTAGCAAATGTTTTGTTCACAACAGCTCACGCTGACAAAGACTTTGAACGTATCATGTGTATTCTTATGTTTCCGTTATTTTGTCAATATGTCATTATACCTGAATAAATTATAAAAATCCTTAAATCCAATGCAATATGTGTGGTCAGCTTCCTCTAGATGATTCTGTATAGCTAGATAAATGGTTTATCAAATAAAGAAATGGCATCAGTCAGCAATGCTACGCGATTTAGGCGTAAATGTTGTCCGTCTCCTTACACTAACACACGGATAACTTACTCTGGTAATCATGTTGTCAATTCAAAAAAATATTGTTCCGTGTTGCACATGTGCACGGTGCAGAGGTGTGTGTGTGCGAGTGCGTGTGTGTGTATGTGTATATGAGTGTGTATAGACTCACTGGACAGAGTCGGAGACGCCCGGAGTGATGAGAACGACGAGCTGTCTGGTGGTGCCTTGCGAGAGGAGAGAGTGGGCCAGCACGAGGGCTCCCACGCCGTATGCATCTGTAGTCGCTAGAGTTACGTACGCCTCAGACACTGCGGGGGAAAAGAAAGTTAGAGGGAACCGAGGAGCAGCCGAGTGTGTGAATGTATAAATATATGTGTATGTATATATATGTGTATGTATATATATGTATGTATATATGTGTATATATGTATGTATATACGTGTGTATATATGTATGTATACGTATGTATATACGTATATATATACGTATGTATATACGTATGTACATACGTATGTATATACGTATGTATATACGTGTATATACGTGTGTGTGTATACACACGTGTGTGTGTGTGTGTGTATATACGTGTGTGTGTGTGTATGTATATATACATGTGTGTGTGTGTATATATATACGTGTGTGTGTGTGTGTGTGTAGATATATACGTGTGTGTGTGTATAAACGTGTGTGTGTGTATAAACGTGTGCGTGTATAAACGTGTGCGTGTATAAACGTGTGCGTGTGTGTGTGTGTGTGTGTGTGTGTGTGTGTGTGTGTGTGTGTGTGTGTGTGTGTGTGTGTGTGTGTGTGTGTGTGTGT
>SDVV010004561.1:0-20072 GCA_016164225.1 Gammarus roeselii
CGAGTAATATCCTCGAATGATAATACGAGCAGTCCGAGTAATATCATCGCATGATAATACGAGCTGTCCGAGTAATATCCTCGCATGATAATACGAGCAGTCCGAGTAATATCCTCGCATGATAATACGAGCTGTCCGAGTAATATCCTTGCATGATAATACGAGCTGTCCGAGTACTATCCTCGCATGATGATACGAGCTGTCCGAGTACTATCCTCGCATGATGATACGAGCTGTCCGAGTAACATCCTCGCATGATAATACGAGCTGTCAGAGTAATATTATCGCATGATAATACGAGCTGTCCGAGTAATATCCTCGTATGATAATACGAGCAGTCCGAGTAATATCATCGCATGATAATACGAGCTGTCCGAGTATTATCCTCGCATGATAATACGAGCTGTCCGAGTAATATCCTCGCATGATAATACGAGCTGTCCGAGTAATATCCTCGTATGATAATACGAGCTGTCCGAGTAATATCCTCGCATGATAATACGAGCTGTCAGAGTAATATCCTCGCATAATAATACGAGCTGTCCGAGTAATATCCTCGCATGATAATACGAGCAGTCCGAGTAATATCCTCGCCTAATAATACGAGCTGTCCGAGTAATATCCTCGCATGATAATACGAGCTGTCCGAGTAATATCCTCGCATGATAATACGAGCAGTCCGAGTAATATCCTCGTATGATAATACGAGCTGTCCGAGTAATATCCTCGCATGATGATACGAACAGTCCGAGTAATATCTTCGCATGATAATACGAGCTGTCTGAGTAATGTTCTCACATGATAATACGAGCAGTCCGAGTAATACCCTCGCATGATAATACGAGCAGTCCGAGTAATATCCTCGCATGATAATACGAGCAGTTTGAGTAATATCCTCGCATGATAATATGAGCAGTCCGAGTAATATCCTCGCATGATAATGCGAGCATTCCGAGTAATATCCTCGCATGATAAAATGAGCAGTCTGAGTAATATCCTCGCATGATAATACGAGCAGTCCGAGTAATATCCTCGCATGATGAAACGAGCAGTCCGAGTAATATCCTCGCATGATAATATGAGCAGCCGGAGTAATATCCGCGCATGATAATACGAACAGTCCCGGGATTTCTTCGCATGATAATACGAGTTGTCCGAGTAATATCCTCGCATGATAATACACGCAGTCCGAGTAATATCTTCGCATGACAATACGACCTGTCCGAGTAAAATCCTCGCATGATATAACAAACAGTCCAAGCTGAACATCCTCGCATGATAATACGACCAGTTCGAGTAATATCCTCACATGAAAATACGACCAGTCCGAGTAATATCCTCGCATGATAATACGACCAGGCCGAGTAATATCCTCGCATGATAATACGACCAGTCCGAGTTATATCCTCGCATGATAATGCGACCAGTTCGAGTAATATCCTCGCATGATAATATGAGCTGTCCGAGTAATATCCTCGCATGATAATACGATCTGTCCGAGTAATATCCTGGTATAATAATACGAGCAGTCCGAGTAATATCATCGCATGATACTACGAGCAAACCGAGTAATATCCTCGCACGATAATACGTGCAGTCCGAGTAATATCATCGCATGATACTACGAGCAGTCCGAGTAATATCCTCGCATGATAATACGAGCAGTCCGAGTAATATCCTCGCATGATAATACGAGCAGTCCGAGTAATATCCTCGCATGATAATACGAGCAGTCTGAGTAATATCCTTGCATGATAATACGAGCAGTCTGAGTAATATCCTTGCATGATAATACGAGCAGTCCGAGTAATATCCTTGCATGATAATACGAGCAGTCCGAGTAATATCCTTGCATGATAATACGAGCAGTCCGAGTAATATCCTTGCATGATAATACGAGCAGTCCGAGTAATATCATTGAGGCTCTTGCAGTATCGATTCTTCTTAAGAGGAAAACAAGTTACGATCAGAAGTTGATCCTGTTTGATCTATCGATATGGCGTCCGATTAGTGCAAGTATAGATAATCTATACATTATATTTATTAAAGCGTTGTTGTTTCGGTGGGTAGTGGGCATAGAAAAAGATATCAAAAACAAGAACCTGGCACTATGCCGGTCTATTACCTCCTTGCATTTGCCTCTCGTGAAGCAGCCTTTGTTTAGACGGTGCATTTATTGTCTTCTCCACCGACAGCTCAACTCTGTTTACTAAAGTATTTGCCGATTCTCTTTTTTTACTGCTGCACCGCGTCCACGTCATGCTGTCTCGCAGCTGCGGCGCTGCAACAACGGCACTAAACCCTGCCAAGTTTTTTAACCCTCAAATCTAATAATATTGGTTTGATTCACTTACCCACTCTTAAGAGGCTAATTGCTGGCAAGTTCACTTTCAAGGTCGGTCATCAACTCACGCTGTCTCCCTGAATTGCCTGAATGCTAAGTGGGCGTTTGATATTGTTGAGGCTGTTTTTGCGGACTTGGCCAGCTTTCCAAACCTTGAAAAGACTCGCGAAGGAGAACCTGATAATTGCCTAATATCCTTCTATCATAATTTCGAGAACGGTGAATCACTTGTGTATAGTTCATCACCCAAGTTGATAACGGACTAATGGGCTTCTACGAATATGAAGAAAGAAAATGTTAATCATCTCGTACTGTTTTTTTCTTGAACGCAAGAGCATCTCGCTCAACATATCTTGCAGGAACAAGATTAGGTCACACAAATAGTTCATTTCCGTGATAATTATTGTTTTTATGAAAGTGGTAACCATTCAATATTAAAATAGTCCGCTTTTTTGAGTTCGGTGCATTTTGATTTAACGATGATCAAAATAGTTTACATAGTCTAAAGTTAAACTGACATTCCATTTATTATCGACACATGCCGACTACTATTATTGAGGACTGCAGGGCACGCCTGTACCGTTCATTTCAGTCATGAAATAATTCATTACGATATTTCCGAAAGGGAAAGAAATCATCATCGGAATGTGATAAGATTATTAACACACACACGCTTAGACCGTGGTGTGTGTGTGTTTGAAGTGAGAGTTCCCATTATACGATTATGTTTCATCGTGTGATGTGGACTCGTTTTCACCTAGGAATAAAAAACCACGTAAGGAACGATTTCTTCAGGCAGTGAATAACAATCCAGTCAAAGAAGGCAACTAACAATCGTAATGTGGACATCAAAGACTATCACTAACGAAACAATGACAATTTACGATGATATAAAATGATTGTGTTGTATTGTTCTCTGAAGTAGATAAGGAATGCTTATTTCCTCGTTATATTATCGAGCGAATGCTTCATCACCAGCATAATTTTGCTGAATATTATAACTATATTCGAGCGTTTATAACCACCACAACAACACACTATTCGGTTGCCAACACCAGTTTGCCGACCTTGACACTAGAGAAATTATTACAGTATTGCCATTTTTGAACGTCGTATGGTATGTACATGTTCTAAATCGCGGAGAAATGTATATTAAAGGGAACACAACATCGTTTATATTACAGATAGTAAAGAAGATTTTAAATTGAGCATTAAAAGTGCTCTAATGGGTTTATGAATAGCTGAAAATGGTGATTGAACAAGGAATATCGTTTCTTTGGATTAAGAATCAGAAATAAATTTTGTGTCGCTGTACTTCTCTCAATGACAACTTCTAAAATATTTTGCACATAATTCCCCTCCGGGGAGATAATAATGTTCTAAAAAATAATTTTTCATGGCAAATTTTTATTGAACATAAAAAATAATGAGATCGCAATAGGGTATGAGAGGTTAAGGCGAGAAGGGGACAGGGAAGACTCAGAGTTTATATATTGAAATAACGACTGGAATGGGAAAGGCTTCCTGCAGTCCTGCAGGAGGCGGCACAAAAGGCATTGTAGAACTAAGCTATCACAATTGTCCTAGAGATTACCTGGTTTAGGGCATGAGAGGACGAAGTCTTGAATTAATTGTCATGAACAACTATCCAATCGCTGATAAAATAGGTGCACCACGTCGACTGTTTTCGCACACTTGAATATTTATTGTCACATTTTACAGGTTTTAAAAGGATGTACAACACTCGAAGCCTTATACTTTGGTCACACGACATGGTATATATTTATAACAGACATGGTTCAAAACACCTTAGGCCCGTTGTCGCGGGCCGAAAAGAGCCAATGCCGTGCCAGCTTAGAGCTATAGCATTGACGCTATTATCCCAGCCTCGGACGCTCGTTTGCTGGCCGACCCGTGCTGTTGCCTCTGTTATCGCTGGTCGACCCGTGCTGTTACCTCTGTTATCGCTAACCGAGCCGGGCTGTTGCCTGTGCTATCGCTGGCCGACCCGGGCTGTTGCCTCTGTTATCGCTGGCCGACCCGTGCTGTTGCCTCTGTTATCGCTAACCGAGAAGGGCTGTTGCCTCTGCCATCGCTGGCCGACCCGGGCTGTTGCCTCTGTTATCGCTGGCCGACCCGGGCTGTTGCCTCTGCTATCGCTGGCCGACCCGGGCTGATGCCTCTGTTATCGCTGTCTGACCCGGGCTGTTGCCTCTGTTATCGCTGGCCGACCCGAGTTGTTGCCTCTGTTATCGCTGGCCGACCCGGGATGTTGCCTCTGTTATCGCTGGCCGACCCGGGCTGTTGCTTCTGTTATCGCTGGTCGACCCGGGCTGTTGCTCCTGTTATCGCTGGCCGACCCGAGTTGTTGCCTCTGTTATCGCTGGACGTCCCGGGCGGTTTTGGTCCTGTTAAGAGTCGTACTGCAGTCTCTGTTACCCTCTCATGTCAATTGCTGCGGGCCGTCGTTTCCTGATAATCTGGCAATCAATTGATGGGCCAATCTAGAGCTAGTCTCCTCCAAACACCCACCCTACCACTAGAAACTTGCACAGTAAAACACTTACTTCTATGTGCACTCCAAAAAGATGAAAAAAACAATCTGAATATTAGGTAACGCTCACTGCACCTTATATAAAACAACTCCAGTGAATATCATTCCTCTTATCCTTCTTGTCCAGTCGTCAGGCCTGGCCCTTTGCCCTAACCTTGCCCACCGACATCTATCAGCGGGTTATTTGTCACCTTTCCTGTACTCGGTCCCAGTAACTTGTCACGCCACTCGCATTCAAATTGACCAATGGCAAAACGCGGACATCCTCGTAGCCTCGCCTCCATTGGCTGTCACCATTCTGGTCACTACCAGCGCTGACGTCATTGATGGGCGTTCAGCTAATCCGCACAAACTACTTCACAACAAGAAAACGATAAGAACTGCGGTCCCCCCTCCGCATCACAATACCATTGATATTTGTTACAAATCATTTATTGGGAAACCCATTACTTAAATCTAACAGTTTTCAAGATCTGCAGGGTCGACGAAGCTCTGTTGGCGACAGTACATGTTCTGCTAAGCGATGTATCTTTCAGTAAGTTTGTTATCTATAAAAGCGACAAAACATTCAAGGATTGAAAGGCGATTCAAGTTAGAGATTTTGATGATAAATAATTTATTGTGCTACATCATGTGATAGGTACGGTGGGTGGATGTTTGAATGATACCGGTACTCCTAAATAACCGTGTTCCCCAACGCAGGAGAGGTACATGGTTATAGGCTGAGTCAACAATGCTCTGATCACAGCGTTCAGCTCCAGTGGCTGGCACTGGACTCAATTACACATTGAATTGGGCCACATTGAACTATGCCACATAGAATTGATGTGTTGTTCTATTATCATTCGTGTTAGAATTATGATTTCCTGTAGATTCGTTACTTGTTTAGTCAATTGTTATGAATTTGCTTCGGTGGGGGCTTTGCACATGTATACGAGAAAAACACAATGCTGGTAACAATGGGATTCGACTGAATCAGAAACGTTTTTTTTATCAACATGTACGCTCTGTAACAGAACAGATTGAAAGATACATCGAATACATTGCTGTTTTGATAGTGATACTGTTCAGTTATCAATGAAAGTACTTGGTTCACACCTCATTAAATTACTGAAACAAGAGACGACGACCAATAATTCGGACTGCGTGAGACAGATCGTCTGTTACGCTCGCATAAAATTCAGAAGCATCAATCACGGGATTTTTTTTTACAACATTTTAATACATTGATACCATTTTATATTCAAACAGAGAACGCTACAGCTGTGTTAATACTATTGGGAAAAGGCACTCAGTGTAGAAATCACACAGAGCGGATGTCATCGAAAAAACAATTACCTACCTAACCGAAACTGCTGGACTGAAAAAAATCAACTATTCAGAAAATTCTAGTCTACATATTGAATGACTTCATCCCTCAACGATTTTGGCCGAAAATTACTCACATTCAAAGCAACACCAGTTCCTTTTCCTCTTAATTGCAGAACGTATTCAACGACTCAAAAAAGGCTAAACGATCACTGTCGAAGCTGGTAACTTTACGTTTAGTCAAGGTGTAATTTTCGGCTTGGAGCATTCTCTTCTTTTAGTGTTGCTGACACTCTCTCTGGATGGGTATCAGCAACGCTAAAAAGAACCAATCCACAACATTATTGTTGCTCAGTATGTTTCTATATGCCCAACTTGCACACCGAATGTTCTCGCATTAAGTGAAAGGAATCAGGAGTGATTTTGATATAGACGTGATACAAATTCAATATTTTTACAACACTAAATATCGAAGATTGACTCCAAACATAACTGGCAACTGTTTCAAGATCTCTTTGTTTCTACTCTTCTTGACGTATATTTATTCGATACGTCCGAATATAACCTGAATGAAAACCACATATGTCGCTTTTACCATGAGCAATTCTTCAAAATTAAAGGCTGTGGTAGTTTCACTGCACCGACGTTAAAGGACTAACATTTTATTTGCGTTTGTTGATATAAGCAATTTGCTTTTGGGCGACATTTCTCTTTTAGCTATAGTGCAAAACCGTTTTTCGTTTCGCTGCTGATAATTTTCAGATGGGAAGCTTTTTGGTTTTCAATCCATCAACTTCAAGTTGAAATAATAAACATAAGCAACACGAATCAACTATAGAAGGGGGTGGGGGTGGGGGTGCTGAACCCTTACCCTTATCAATTAAGGGTTGAAATAATAAACACAAACAACACGTGGCAGCGTGCCGAGAGGAGCTGACTTCACACATGTCCGCTTAATGGTGTTAGGGGAGCGGCTGCTGATCCTTACCCCCATCATGGGTAAGCCCCCTCCCCTCAGAGGATGGGTCAGTCAAGGAAGGTCGTTGCTGGCCGGCTACCGACAAAGGGTAAGTAGGAAGGAGCCATTAATTTACATAGGCAGCGTGACCGGGGATGCGATGATACCTTGCATGGGGACACATCGTGACGTACAAATTCAATTCAGTTTCATTACATCATAACTTCTTTAGGCTCCAAATAGGAGAATCGAAGTGTGCGTGCGCAAAACACTACTTATTATATTATGATGAGGTGGAAGAGTGATAGGGAATGAATGGGGAGGGACCTGCGACTAAACCGCAGAAAAAATTCGCAGTTCTCATGTTAATTTCAAGTATCTGCTTGAAACGTGTAAATTTCTAGCTATTCATTTTTGTGTAATAAAATCTGTCTGCAACGTGTTCAAATATGAGTAAATCGGAATAACTAATCGCCTTGGAATTACGTTACACTGTAGCTATTCGAAAGTATTATGAGTACCAAAAAGTCTTATACCTCATAGGTACCAAATGGCTGTCATCGGAGTGTGATATTGATGGCCTTTTCCATAATTGATATTTTTAGAACCCGAATAACCGTTGTAAAGGACACTATCTAGTTTAACCGATAATTTAGAACTGGAACGCCGTATGAAATCCTTTGGTACTTCGATGACAACACAGACTCGAGCTTCGATGACAACACAGACTCGAGCTTCGATGACAACATAGACTCGAGCTTCGATGACAACACAGACTCGAGCTTCGATGACAACACATACTCGAGTTTCGATGACAACACAGGCTCAAGCTTCGATGACAACACAGACTCGAGCTTCGATGACAAAATAGACTCGAACTTCGATGACAACACAGACTCGAGCTTCGATGACAGCACAGACTCGAGCTTCGATGACAACACAGGCTCGAGTTTTTCAAGATTCAGAATTTTCTCCAACGAATCGGCCACTAAGATTATAGAGTCGATGCAACGCGTTAGTTCTACAACAAAGTGGTATGAAGTTGAAATACTGACAATCACCACATGCGGAAATATTTATGTGATAAGCCATCGATAAATGCTGATTGGGTACGAAGGCCCCTCTACGAAAGTGTATTGTTTGGAAAGACAAAATATCAAGTCCAGGGATTTCAACGATGATGTTCTCATCACCTGAGGACAAAGATTTCATAAGTAATATTTTTGAGCACGATCAAAGGTACAGTTACCTTTACAATTAGATCAATAGTTAGCATCGTCTTTTAAATTGCCAATGCGATTCGGCAACGATTAAATGACCAAAACCGATGGCGAACTCACAATGATCCTCGAGGAGGAAGAGATGGTGCGTTAAGAAGCCTCCAATGTGGAGTAGCACAGTAAAATATCAAATCTTGTTCTGAAAATATTTCCACCGAACTGCACCCATTCTTTGACGAACGGTGGGCGATCTTCTAATTGTGTGATGGCGATCCCTATTGAATACGTGAGAGATACAGATACAGAAAATAGGCCGAAATCCCCCCAGCAAGGGGGGTGGCCGACGGCAAGGCGCACCTCACACTCTCATAAACTCACACTCGCACACTTTAGAATTTTTGAGCAAGAGGGTCGGGCGAGGACCCCGCAACACACCCTCCGGATCATGAGTGCGATTAGAGGTCAGTGTCGGCAGCAGGGCCCGACAGCGTGACCGGTTTACCCCTGCTGCGTCATGATGACCGGGCCCCCCCGCCCACCACCATCCCGTCTCTCAACGATACGCCTAGGGCGGGAAAGCACATCAGGGCAGCGTCAAAACTCATCTGTTCACTATGATTCTCCACTCACGCCGATCCAGTGGACGCTCTCTCGCTACCTCCACACTCACGTCTCTTTCCTTATGCCTGCTTCATACCATCCATCCAACCAAACTTTGATCTCCCTCTAGGCCTACGTCCACTCGCCTCTGACTTCAGCACCATTTTCACCAATCTCCCTTCATCCATCTTCACCATGGGCCCGAACCATCTCAGAACATGCGAATCAACTCTGTCCTCTAACCACTTCACCATCCCCGTTCTGATGCGAACCACGTCGTAAGTGAACCTGTCTCTCAGCGACACTCCAGCCATGCTCCTCGAACATTTCAGTTCGAAAACATTCAACCTTCTTCTCCTCTGCTCTCACCCCCGAAGTCTCAGTTCCGTACAGCACAGCTAGCACAATGACACCCTCATACAGCCCCCCTCTTTGCTTCCATCCCCAACGTCCTGCAGCTCATTACGCTCTTCAGTGCACCCAACACTTAACACCCATCTTTCACTCGCAACTTCATCTCAGTTTCCACTAATTCAGTCTTCTCCACTTGGGAGCCCTGATACTTAAATCGCTAAACTTCTTCCAACAACTCTCCGTTTAGGAGAACACTAATTCTGTTCGCATCGACGGTCCTCTAGCATCTCATTACTTTACTTTCACCCACGTTTACTCGAAGCTTCCTACTCTCACACAATCTACCAAACTCAGAGACTCGCCTACATAGCTTCTCCTATGAATCAGCAACCAGGGCCGTATCATCCGCAAATAGCAACTGGCTCAGATGCCAACTCCGCCCATTCGCTTTCAACAGTTCCAAACCACTACCCAGCACACTCGCGTTCACCTCCCTGACCACTCCATCCATATAGATATTGAACAGCCAGGGAGACATTACGCAGCCTTGTCTCCGTATCACTTTCACTGAGAACCAATCACTTACCTCGCTTCCCACTCTGACACATTCTCAACTGCCAACATAGAAACTCTGCACCGCTTTCAACAAATGTCCGCCCACTCCATACAAACGCGACACCCTCCACCGCGCTTCCCTGTCAATCCTGTCGTATGCCTTCTCCAGATCCATGAAACACGTACTTTCATATTGCCAAGTACTTCTCATAGACCTGTCTCACTGCAAAAATCTGATTGGCTCACCCTCTACCCCTCCTAAAACCACACTGTTCGTCACCAATTGCGCAGTCCATGCAGTGTAATCCTTTTGATAAGTGCTCTCCCGTACAACTTACCAACCACACTTAACAGACTGATACCTCTCGAGTTGCAACATTTATTTTTATCTCCTTTGCCCTTATACAGCGGAACAATGCAGGCACTGCGCCACTCAATTGGGACCACGCCTGCCACAAAACACAAGTTCAGTAACCTCACCACCTATTCGAAAATCGTAACTATACCCTTTTTCAGGCACTCGGTCGCAACGCCATCCAAACCAGGGGCTTTCACTGCTGTCATCGCCACCACCGCCTCCTGCACCTCTTCACATAAAAATATGAATTTTAAATGAATACGTATCAGGTAATTGAAAAAACGTATTTTGAAGGCTCAATGAAAATAATACCACTTCTTCGCGTCGGAATTCTACAAAATACTGCTTAGTTTGAGGCTGACGACCTCATTTGCGGCAGTCACCCTGATGATGATTTGAAAGAAAATGAAAAAAAACTTTCACGTTGGATTTCTAGTTGATTACACTATCTGGGTCTTTGGTAATTCTACAAGTTTATTTCTTTACCATTTGAATGCACGAATATCAAAGTTCAACGTGGTATAGAAAACGTAGGTTTTGCAAAGTCTCAGTGGCTTACACGACATCGTATTCTGGTCGTGAAATAAGCAAACTGGCAAAGAAGTAACCAACACGTGCAATGTGCGATCAATGTGGTCGATGCGATCAATGTGGTGCGATCAAAGTGGTCGGGCACGGATTGTTTCGTTCAATTCTACCATCACATTTGTGTACTAGTGACAACACGAACTGAGCATTCACAACCGCAGCGGATGTCATCTGAATGGAAAAAGTTATATCTGTACGAGCTCAGAACCCACTCAGTCGTCATACCACCCCGCCGGTAAAATCATATACGGTCTATAATGTCACTGATACCATATAATGGGGGAAATATACAAATTTTACAAAGATTGAACTCCTCAATGAATGCTTGCCCTAGCATAACATGAACTGCATAAAGAAAGATGAATGAAATGACATTTCTCACCACTGTGTAGGACCATTTTGTAAAGATCCAATTCAGTCTTGCGTCAACCTTCATAGTGTCCGTAATGTGCAGCTCCTCGCACTAGGACGGTAAACTCTCTTCGGATAGGCTTAGGTAGGCAGTTGCATGCCCCTCGTAGGGTTGCCAGATTCCTCTACGCTAGGCTGGAACATCTAAGTCTTTCCTCTCCTCCCTATAATTTCTACCTTAGGTGTTGATGGAGCGACGGTGGGGTGTGAATCCCGAACCCATTGGCTTGAGGGAGCCGGTATAGACTGCAACACCTACGGAGCTCCTTTCAGTCGGACAAGTAAAACCATTTTTAATCAGCAGAAGAGCTGCTATGATTGATTTGCTTTGTTTTGCATTCAACTCAATCCCGCGTAGGAAGTAACTTTGCGTCGCTACCGCGCAACTTACTCGCATTCGAATAAGATCCGTTTAGAAACGTTCATACCCGTCTCCGTAAATTTCGAATGGGCTCCGTTCAGAACCGTCGATATCCGTCTCCGTGAATTGATTTGTATAAATATTGAGTTTGAATGAGCCCGTCATCACTTGTTTGATATCGCAAGTTTCTTATTTGAACTCGTGCCCGTAAATGTATCACCGTTTTACGCACATGCTACTTATCACCCCATTCCTATTTATCATCATCGTCATCAAACTGTTAACCGTTTGAATCCGATGTTTAAAAATATACATCGCCAACAGTCTAGCCTCTCTGGAAAACAAGCTAGAAGTGTTGCAGCTGAGTGTCGTAGAGGCTCACCTCCCTCACCGCAGAGAGCATTCCTCTCTCGCCTCAGCGGGAGGTCTACCCTTCACCGCAGGAACCCTGTACAATGACCCGCCTGTTACCTTCCCCAGCATTCGTGCAGTGCCTCAACTCAATTTCAACTGTGCAAATTTCATGTAAGTAACTTTTTCATTGTATATACTAATACAATCTTATCAGTGTAACACAAAATTCATACATATCTAAACTCAAAAGTTTTGCACCAATTGCGTTAAAAAAAAAGAACAAACAGAAATGCAATTGGCGTCTGACATCTGTCTATAAAAAGAAACAGTAAAATAATACTGTAAAGTAAACTTAAAATAGTACAAGTATCACATAAATAATTCATAGATTTTCATTTATCCATTGTAAACAGCATGATAATGGTTTTTTAGCTAGAAAGAAATAATTTTATTTTAGCCTGAGTTTAGTTTAGTTTTCATCTCAAGTAAGACTCACCTAATCACCCGCAAAAACTCATCACTGTAGGTCTTACATGAATCCCCCGAAAAAAACATATGTAGGTCATCTTGAAATGAAAATCATCTCATTCCGCATCAAGTTAAACTTTTTATTCACATATCTGCTATTTACACGGATAAAGAATATAGCACTTTGTCGTTAAATTCAAGGTTTGTAGCTGCTCACTTAACAAGTCCAACAGGACTCCTGCTGCAAAACTATAATGTGTTACATGCTTCCAATCGTACACTCCCGAACTAAAGTATGGTGGTAGCTCTTCTAGGCAAACGCGTACTGCGCCTCCAAACGGTGAGTGCAAAATAGCGAGCTGTAATATCTGCCAACATGCCGAAGAGATTAAACAACTGAAAGCACAGTTAACTCATGCTTTTGAAACCCCACCCAACGTAGATGCACTTAACGCCGATACAAGGTTGCTAGCTGTTGAATTAGAACTGGAAAGAATGCAGAAACATTTTCGCTAACTCAAAGATATGATAAACAGCGGAATAGAAGTAACAAAAGAAATTATTAAAACTACCCCGCATCGGGTAAATGAACTCCAAGTGCACTTAGACTCAGAATTGGCAAGGAAACTTACAGCTCTAGACTCAGAGACAAACGACCGTATCAAATCGATAGAAAAAAGGTCAACTGTGCTGAGACACTCTACACAACTGTAGTAAACAGGCGGCAGGCAGTCAGTGGCAAAGCATCACAGGTCGGGCGACAGTCCTGCCACACCGGAACTGATACAAGCAACCGTTTCGGTGTATTGCCCGATGAAATGGACTCTCAAAACACAGAGGAAATGATTGTGATTAGCGATTACAATGTCACCTCCATCAAACAAAATCAGTGGAAAAAGAGAGTCCAACTAAAAATTCTCGGTAAATCAGGCCTGAAAGTTGACGATATTGAAGGAATATTCAAAAAGATAAACATACCTTCTTCTAAGCCGATCAGACTACAAGTCGGGGCAAAATACGTGGTGACCCAGACGGAAGAAACACGGGTAAGGTATAAATCCATGCTAGCAAACGTCAAACGATTGCACGCAAACATCCATGTCACTGGCATCCTACCCCATCCAAACAAAAGTAGATACAAATTGAGCAAGATGATATTTCTAAACAATCGCATTGCAACGTTCTGCAAAGCACAACAAATCTCATTCTTGGACCATTGGGAAACGATGATCAACCTCAAAAACTATAAATTCGATAGAATCACCAAAAAGGCAAGCACAAACACGTTTGGGCTTGATACCCTCGAAAGCATCCATCAGAATATCGGTGCTGGCTTCGACACCTAAATCAAATAAAAAAACATCCACGACGCCCAACACAAGCCTCCTCCCTTATTGCCCAACGGAATGAGTCAACGGCCGCCGCCCGAGCAAGTAGCAACCGCGGACCATGCAGTAACGATAGAGGAACAGCCAACAAAAACAGATTCACTCAAGCAAAAAAGTCCATCAAGGTAACACAGCAGCCCCCGACCGCAACCAAAGAGTTTCTGGTAGGATTCCGAGCCAAAATACTCTCAAATGTTACTATGTAAACGCTAGTAGTCTGCGAGACAAAATCGACGAATTGAAAATCCTCTCAATTAACGACGAAATCGATATAATAGCCATCACAGAATCGTGGATGAAATCGAGTACCAACAATTATTTGGGCGAATTCACTCACCGGGCTTTTTCCCTATTTCACAAAGATAGACTAGGCCGTGAGGGTAGAGGAGTATTGTTTCTAGTCAAAAAAAAACTCTACAAATAATAGAAGTCTCTATTTCAAGCAGCAGACACGACATAGTTTTAATTCAAGTAGTCTTTAAACATACAAAATGTCAAATCACACTAGTTTATCGTCCTCCCAAGAGCATTGTCTCAATTGATATCGATCTTTACAACACCCTCGTCGATGTGGTCCGAACACAAAACAGTATATATAGTACATGGAGATTTCAATGTTCCCGACATCGATTGGGAAACAGAAGAATCTACGGCTAATAGCCAACGCCTGCTTGCTTTTTCCGACATAAGGTTTATGACCCATATGGTAAAGACACCTACATGAGGTAGCAATATTCTTGATCTTATATTCAGTGCAAGCGACTCTCATGTCAAGAACGTCGAAGTGGCCGAGCCCCTCGGCAATAGCGACCACAACTGTTTCTGTTTTATGATTAAGCTCGAGTTGAAAACGTCAATTAACTGCAAAAAAGTCCCTAACTTTAGATTAGCTTTCTTTGATAGCTTATGAGAGGCAATGGCGTCAGCAAATATAACCCTCGGACCAGATGTCAATCAATCGCTAAGCAAATTTTTGAGTGCGCTTGAAAATATTGATAATTACCATGTCCATCGCAAAAAAACAGGCGAACAGAAGTCAATCAGCCTAAGTACTGCAAGGGAGAATTGCAGCGCATTCAATCACCTAAGAAAGCAAAGCACTCAAATAAACAGAAGCACCCACACGACAATGCTGCAAAAAATGAATACAAAATCAGCAGACGGATTTTTAAGACGGTCCAAAAACGAAAGGAAAAAGATAACGGACATAAAATTGCGGTCAATGTCAAAACTAATCCGAAACAATTTTTTAGTTACATGTCGAGCAAAAAAAATCTGTAATTGGCTCTCTTGAAAATGATATCGGTGAGCTAGATATTCCTAATCCTGAGGATATCATAACGCAAAGACAAATAAAAGCCCTCTGTACAGTAAATTTCTCTCCTGTTGAAGTTATCAAATATATAGAAAAATTGAAAGCTACAAAATCTCCCGGTCCAGACCAAGTTTATCCCAGAACACTGAAAGAGACTAAGAAAGAAATTGTTAAACATCTAGCAAACATTTGCACCCAATCGCTCACAAATGGCACCTGCCCTTTTAAATTCACCTCGGTCATAGGCAAATTGATGGAAAGTTTGATTACGGATAAAATTACAGAATTCCTAGAATTAAATCAGTTAATAGGAAACTCTCAGCATGGCTTCAGACGCAATCGTTCATGTCTTACGAACCTGCTGTTTTTTCACGAATATAATTGTATTTCACGCCGGGAAATTCCGAACGACATCATTTACCTTGAGTTTCAAAAGGCTTTCAACAAAGTTGCTCACAAACGCTTGCTTAGTAAATTGCACAGCATCGGCATTCGAGGTAAACTCATTAACTGAATTAAATGGTGGCTCACGGAGAGACGGCAGCGTTTCGTACTTAATGTAGCTTCCTCCAATTGGGGTAAAGTTGCAAGCGGCGTGCCCCAAGGATCTTTGTTAGGTCCAGTTCTCCTCATAATATTCATAAACGATCTCGACATCAACGTACTCTCGAACATTAGTAAGTTTGCTGAACGATTCCAAGGTAGGAGGAAAAGTGTAAACCAAACTCGAGTGTGAGCAGATCCAATTAGACTTGAACAAAATTGTTGAATGGTCAGAAAAGTAGCAAATGGAATTCAATGTCGACAGGTGTAAAGTTATGCACATTGATCACCATAACCCTAAACACGAATATTCAATGTCCGGAAAGAAGCTGATACCTATCACCGAGGAGGGAGATCTAAGTGTCATCATTAGTAACAACTTGAAAAGCAGCACGCAATGTAACGATGTAGCCAAAAAAGGCAATAAAATGATAGGCGTGATATCCCGCAAAATCTCGTAGAAAGCAAAAATAGTATTCGCATGTTATACACTGCATTTGTTAGACCGCACCTTGAGTATTCCGTCCAATTTTGGTCTCCATACCTCAGAAAAGACATTATCAAATTAGAGAAGGTCCAACGCAGACTACTACCAAACTAATCGCACGAAAAGAGACTGCGCCAACTCAACCTTTATTCGCTAGAGAAACGTAGAGTCAGAGGTGACGTGATCGAAGTGTGGAAGATTATGAAGGGTAAGGAAAACGTCGAGTAAGCAAGCCTTTTCACTTTAGATGCAAACAGAGTGACCAGGTATAATGGATACAAAATTATTGACAAGCGTTTTGCACTCGATATCACGTGCAATTTCTTCACGCAAAGGGTTGTCGAAGAATGGAACACACTTACCGCGGAAGTTGTGAACATCGATACAATCGAAACGTTTAAGTCACAGCTTGGCAAATTCTACCGAAATCGCCGCTAAATAGCTCCCTTTTATAGCACTTTCACCAGTATACTCGTGAAAAATGGTGTTCAGCATTGACACCCGTACTGTTAAATTAGTGCCGAGCATTGGCACTAGCACTGTGAAAAAGGTGCCCGGCATTGGTACCTGCTCGTTGCAAAACGGTGTTCAGCAATGACACCGGTCAGCATTGGTTTAACGAGGAATGAAACTGTGACAATCTCAGATCAACACCGTGGGTCGGTGGCTTTCTCTTCAGGTGTTGATTTGAGTTGTTTCAAGTATCATCGTTAAATGTTGTTTCCTTCAACAAACTTTCCCTTTTTGATCTATTAAAACAGAAAATACATAGACACAAGATGCTATCTTAGACGTTCTTCTTCAGAACTAATCTTCTTACAATCAAAAGTCTACCCAGTTTGGGTCAAAAGTCCTGTTGTTGTCTACACTTGTAAACATTTGTAATTTGCCACTGCACTATGAAGCTCAGTAAAGTGTAACAGTGTAAGGGACAGTCGGCCTAACGCCACACTGAGAGTAGCCGACACTGCACCGCCTGGGACAACGCTTCAGGACACGCCCCCCTCTAGGTCCCACCCCTGTCAGCCCACCTCCGCCCCACCCTTACATTGCATTGCTAGAGACGTTGCCAACTAAGAGGAGAACAAAAAGAGCGTCGTTTAAGGTTAGAGAAGAGACCAGGTTGGCAATAGTAGTGGGGAGAGACTCGTGTAAGTGATGTTGTCCCGGGAGAAAGGGGTGTTTGGGTTACCGCCTTGATGGCTGCCAGGTGCTACTTTGCTACAGTCAAAGCCCTGGCAGCTCGTGTATCTGTTCTTTTTTAACGTTATGCTTCATTTTTATTATTTTTGTTTTTTTTTGTACCTGAGCGCGACGGCTTTGTTGAATAGTTGACGAAGTGCAACTAGAGTGAAACGAGCAGATAACCCAAAGAGACGACACCGGTTAAAATCATGATTTTACTTTGCCTGATTCTTTGGCGCTCATTACGAGCTATCAAAACGGTAGCTCAAAAAAAATGATAGCATGACTAATTTATTATGATGTTCCAATAAAAAAAAAAAAGGTAATCATATGACTTTGTTTGCGAAGTAGAAATATCAAATTTACAAACAAGATGGATTATACTACCATTCACACTCTTCTCACATATCAGATTGAAATGTGAGAAGAGTTTTGAGCGTGAAAGGTAATAGCACGGTGTTTTTTTATGATGTGAAAAGCGTTTGCGAGCATTAGTTACCAATGATAGCAATGAATGTGAAATTTGAATGAATTAATTATATTATTATCGCAATTTATGTCAACTGAGTGTCAAACATAGCTCATATTATTTCGAAACACAGATTTAAGCATGAGTATTGGGTCAGTAGTTATCCACGCTACGACATGCCTCGAGCATCTCCATTTCTTGATTTGTTTCCCAAATCATCCGCTAAACAGAAAAGTAAGGCCCTGTCTCTATATAAATACGATTGTTTCACGTTGTTTGTATTGATTTATGTCGTTTCATTGTGAAAAAGATCACTAGGCTGTCCTGTGAATTGAGTAGCCAACTAAAGCTGATGATACTGTATAATGCACCCCCCCTCCCCCGCGGGCAACATTAAGTGGTGTGTTAACTCAACTCCAACACCAGCAAGGGGTGCCTCCCTTGACTGCCTTGCCATTAAAAGATTGAATAGCCCTACCAGAACCAGACAACACGTTGGAAATGTACCCTGGGCATTGCATTGAGAGCAATCATTTCGCGTGAATCATGTACTAACGTCAAGAACTTTCCTGAGTTATACACAGCAAAGGCATACATCTTTTACAGAAATTTCATTTTAATCAGTCATTAATTATTCGCATATGTCCTGAAAAAAAAATCGAACAATTCCAGCGTAAACCTTTCGTAAATTTGTACTCCTTTTACTTGAGTTTATTCACAATCGTATTTCCCAAACAGTCATTTTCCGCAGTAAAAAATACATAACGCATGTGATTTACGACCTAACTGGAACGCCACCTCAGTGTTCATCAAAACTGGAATGCCACTTCCGGGGTCATCACAACTGGAATGCCACCTCACTGTTCATCAAAACTGGAACGCCACCTCCGTGGTCATCACAACTGGAACGCCACCTTCATGATCATCACAACTGTAACGTCACCTCCTTGTTTATCGGCGTCAGTTAAGCACATATTTTTAAATTTTAAAGACGCGAAACATTTGGTTCTTTTTGTAGATTCGTAAAAAGGAAAAACTCAATTTAAGACCTCGCTCAAGCCACCTTACGTCTAGTTAAGGCAAACAGCGTCCCATCAACAGGAAAACACTTTCACCGATAACCCGCCTATTATAAATTAATAAATTCCGTCTATCTTGACCTGCTAAACATGAAGTACACAACGAAAGATTGAAGTGTGGAAATTATGCGAGGAGCTTCGTCACCATTACAGTGAAGGCTGCCAATTATTCCCCATTTGTCCATTGATGGAGATTTGTTTGCTAAAAGAAGATAAGAAGAAGTTCTCTCTTCCCAGTATGTTTTCTAATTGATTTCTGATCCTTGCTGCTTATTGGGTTAACATTCAGTTTTCTAGTGAGAATTATTTCCAAGTGTTTGCTTGTTACACTATTTATATTATTTGCATCACAAAATATAACAAGACGGAAAGTAAAAAATTCAAACAACGCAACGATGAAAATGGCCAATTGAAAGGTGTCACTTTTGTTGCTGAACGCCACAATAAACGCCACCATAGACGCCACAATAGACGCCACAATAGACAGGTTGTACTTGTATAGAATTATTTGAAAATGCCGCGTGCAATTATCCAGGCGGCCCAAATTGGACTGTGTGGCGTCAAGAATTACAAAATGTACATTTTTCGTATCATTTGGTCGCCTGAATTTGTCAACAGCAGGCTTTTATCTCTACTGAATAATGATGAGAAGCAGGTACAATACTTTGAGAATAAACAATACAAGCATTCCAAAGTGAAATTCAGTGTTGGGAAGTTGACAACTTTTTGTCAACTATGGCGGGGGATGGAATGATCAACGGGGACGGTTTTGTCGGAGAATTCGACCTACAATAGACTCTTCCATCTTTGGTGGAACAGCAGCTGCTTGTCCCTGTCTTTCTTACAAAAAAAGTGTCATTTTTTCATGACTGATTGGTAAATGACGTATCTAATTGGTGCTTGGTGCACGCAATCCAGACTGGTGCACGCAATCCAGACTGATGCACGCAATCCAGACTGATGCACGCAATCCAGACTGATGCACGCAATTCAGACTGATGCACGCAATCCAGACTGATGCACGCAATCCAGACTGATGCACACAATCCAGACTGGTGCACGCAATCCAGACTGGTGCACGCAATCCAGACTGATGCACGCAATCCAGACTGATGCACGCAATCCAGACTGATGCACGCAATCCAGACTGATGCACGCAATCCAGACTGATGC
>SDVV010004562.1:0-20066 GCA_016164225.1 Gammarus roeselii
TATATATATAGATAAAGCACCGAAGTCCACCATCGTTTTGTATTTATATGTTATGAAAAGTGATATATGTCAATTTTATGAGCTTTTCACGTATGTATCAAAATATCAACACTGTTTCACTGTTTCCAGTTTCTTGCATGCATATGTGTATTTCCATGCATGCGTATGTGTATTTCCATACATGAATATATCGGTTTGTATGTATACCTATGTCTCTTAGCACTGAAGGAGACACCGAATGGAGTCTCGCCAGCAGCAGCAAGCACAAGCATGCCCGACGTTGCATTTATATCCCGTCGCAACACAAGCCGCCTGCATGGTGCAAGTTTTGCCGTGTGCATTCTATACCAGTTTCTTATTACACTCAAGTTCAGTCACACCTCGCGGTCGCAGCGCAACCATTTGATTGTTTCAAGCATTACATCCATACTCTGTTTTCCATCATTACAAATTACTTTCTATTTTGGATAACGCATGAGAAGAAAAAACAAATTAAATTGATTGTTGGAGATATACCGTTCACAGCAACATAAGACAAGGCTTTATATTAAACCAGTTCCTTTTAAATACACAACCCATTTGCCTGATGACGTGGCGATATCATGGCTACACAGAAGAAAAAAGTAAACTGGAGAGCAACGCTCAAAATATTATTTCATTCCTCTATCACATTCTGGAAAATGGCTTTCTATTAAAATTAAAAACTAAGCAGAAAAATTGCACTAGGACATTCAGTCTACTGGATCAAACTAGAGGCATTTAATGGGGCTGGGGCTTAGGCAACACTTCTTCAATAACCGGCGCTATAACGGATTGAAATGTAGATTGCTATGTTAATTGCAACCAACGTAGATACAGAGTAGGTTTAACGCAGTTACAGAGTAGGTTTAACGCAGATACAGAGAAAGTTTAATGTAGGTACTGAGTAGGTTTAACATAGGTTCCGAGTAGGTTTAACGTAGATACCGAATAGGTTTAACAAGTAGGGGGGTGCAAAGGTTCCAGGATTCAAAGGAGCCTCAAGAGGGTCCCCCAGTTTCTCAAGTGGGTCCCGAAGGGTGACTTGAGTGTCCCAAAGGGCCCCAAAAAGGTCCAAGTGGGTCCCCCAAAATCCTCCTGGTCTTCTGAGTCCTCCAGGTTCCCGAAACCCCGGGTCCCACGAGTTCCACGGGTGACACGACTACCCCTCTTTTTCTGGGTCACCTTGTCTCACCCAACCTCGATATATATAATAAAAACCAATGCAAAATTTATCAACACGAAAAAAGAGAAGTGAAAAATAATAGAACCCAAGAAAGAAGAAATAATATAATACTAAAATAAAGTGTAAATGATCTATAAAATGATGATCATCCATCCACCCCAAGAGACAGGTGGAGGTAGTTCTGGATTCTTGTCCTGGCGGCCGTTATTTGAGAGTTGTCACCGATTTTTTGCTCTGTGGCACCTGGGTATCGGAGGCTTCTTCATCTCTTTGCCTTTCGTTTTTATAGTAGTGAGCCTCGCTGTTTGGTCAACTGCGGAGGATGCATCCATCTCGGTGTTCTCCGGGGCACCGTATACATTATTTCTAGGACTGTGCATCTCTGGTGCAGGGGCGGTCACTGGGCTGAGTGAGGAAGCACTGCAGCCAGGTAGGAGTGTTGGAGTCTTGTTACGATGTTGTCCTGATGATGTGTGGATGTCGTCGGGGGAATTTGGTTGAATTGACGATTTAACTGTTTTGGCATAATTGAGGCGGTTTGGGTTAACGTCTTTCCAGATTTGGATAGCTGGTTTCCGTATAACTATGTGTTCGTTTTGTGTGATTGTTATTTCTTTTTGGTCTATGTACACTGGGCAGTCGCGGTCGCCTGCCTCATGGTAGAATGAGCAGTGGTAGCATTTAGGGTGGCTGGCTGTGCAGTCTTCTCTGTCGTGCTCGCGCCGGCGCACTTCCTACAACGTTTGGGTGTATGCGGCTGGCAGTATGCGATGACGTCGCCGTATTCAAGGCATTTTTTGCACATTCGGGGCCATTTTGATTCTTCATTGTTCACCGGGGATTACTATGAATTCCGGTGCGTCGTGTCCCGGGAAGGTAATTTGGTATGCAGTAGAACTTGCATCACGTGATTTTACCCATGCTGCTTGACGGACTTCGGTAATATCTTAATCCTCAGTCAGACCTTCAACGAAAGCACTGAGGTCGGTTGTAGGTGTGTAACTGAGGTATATATAATTCGTTTGCTATCGTTGAAGAACGGATGTGTTTCAATTGTAACTTTGAGTTTGTTCATGTGAGTAACCTTTTGTATAGCGTTACTTTGTTCACGTTCTACGACGTGGGCCAGATATTTTTTTCCCTGTCGTTGAATTTCTTTCGGTTTTCCTCCAAGTTGTTCGGTGAGTGACTTCATCATTATAAATGGATTAGTTGAAAAGGCAACTTTGCTTGCACCACTTTCTTTGAACGTAATGAGAAAGTGGGTGGGAAATGGTGCCGGTCTTTTCTCCTGGGTTGGAGTGTCATTCTGGGAAGAGCGCATCGAGACTACAGCCTCTCGTCGTCCGACCCCGTGATCAATCTGGTATTGGAGGATCGCTCTCTTTGCAGTAAAAACGGTGCGGTTCTTCGGACCGGCACGACTGAGGATCTTCCCGTTTATCATGGTCGTCCTGGGAGCAGTATGAACATCTTTGCATACCGTTACAGTTTCCGCTCGTGCGTCGGTATTTCTGAAATTTATAACATAGCATTTGACGTCTCTCGAATGGTGTAACCTTGGGTTTTGGTGGCGCAGAAGAGAATGTCTAGGTATTTAGGTGGATTAGGGCCCTTGAATTTTAGTATTAGGGCTGTGGTAGTCTCTTTCTTCTTAGTGTGATCTTTGGTGCGATTTTCGCTTCGACAACGCAGTCTTCGTATTGAACGAGTCCAGTGGAAGTACTCCTCGATTTCCACCTTCGGGGTATCTTCAACGTAGATCAAACCTGAACTTTTAGAGAAAGTCTGGCGTGGCACAATTTTGCATGGCTTGTCAATGAGTCTAGTTTTGGAGAGAATTGTGTCACTTTGAAATTTTGTGTCTACTGTGGTGGCAAAGCCTTCGTCGCCGCCGGTGGCGACGCTCAGGATTGGGCGGCCAGTGAAAGAGCCCAGCTCTTTTCGCTGAGTGTATGGACAAATATTCGGTCTATCTTTGACGTCAAACGTGATCTTCAGGTGTTCGGGAAAGATATGACTATTGTTGAACAAGTTGTGGTCATTAAATGGCTTGTATTGCTTCCTCCTTGCAGCCCTCGGAGCTTTTTTTGTGGGGTGGAGAATCGTCGAAGTTGTCGTCGGACGTAGAGGTAAAGGTACTTGCATAAGTTGCGGGTTCTTTAGTTTGTTGGTTCTTCACGAGTTCATGAATATGGAGAAAAATGGCCTCGTTAGACGGTCGTCAATTGTGCTAGGTTCTGCTTCGAAAACTTCTGCTTCCTGCTCAAAGAGGCCGGTCGTTTGGCCTGATAGATTCTTGATTTCCTGGACGTTCCTGGTTAACTCGTCAATGCGGTCATCTCTCCGGTCATCTTCGGCTGAGGTGGTGCTGGCCATCTTGGAGAGGCTGACGTTCTTGGAAGTTGGAATCTTGGTCATCGTCACTCTGGAGGGGGTGCTGGTCCCTCCCAGGTGGGGCTTCCTCCTTCTCCCCATTGGACCCCTGGTTCACGCCAGGGGGCTCACTCTTAAAGGCCTCTTGACCGGCTTTACCGCTTCTAACGTTAACGTTAATTGAACACTTTGCAAGCAGAACTAACGTGCAATTCAAGGTCCCAGCACAAACTAGGGACCAGCCTGTGGTATCACTTCATAATCTGTTTGTTATCAAAGCGAATTCCAATATTTGAATAAGGGATAGTTATCGGTACGGGAAAAAAGTCGATTTCCGCTGGTGCAGCTACTTACTTCAGTTCGTCCATTTGGGCGGATGAAAGAGCGAAGGAACTGCCAAAAAAACTCCATTGCAAAATGTTCCCACTGAAGGTACTACACCAAGTTCAAGAGCTATGAAAACTTATAGGGCCAAATAATAACCATTCACCGAGGTTTCTTTGGTTTCCTCTCGCTGGGAGTCTCGGTACTACGCTGCGACTGAGAATGAACAGACACCTATACTGAGAGCAAACTCCTCACATCCACCTAAAAGGTAGATAAGATTAGATTAAGAGGTCATTTCCATCCGAGTCGTAGTGCTACCGGTTAAAACCGTTATGATAAGAGATATGAAATCATAAAAGCGTTGTTCTTCAGCTCTAAAGCACGTGGGGGAAGATACGAAGCAGGGAACGTTCGCTGCCTGGCAATCTAATCATCTAGTTCGTGTGCCGGGGTTTTCTTTCGTCGGCAATCCAATCAATCATCTACTTCGTGTGCCGGGGCATTCTTTCTTCGGCAATCCAATCATCTAGTTCGTGTGCCGTGGTCTTCTCTCTTCAGCAATCCAATCATCTAGTTCGTGTGCCGGGGTATTCTATCTTCGACAATCCAATCATCTAGTTCGTGTGCCGGGGTATTCATCTTCGACAATCCAATCATCTAGTTCGTGTGCCGGGGTATTCTATCTTCGGCAATCCAATCATCTTGTTCATGTGCCGTGGTCTTCTCTCTTCGGCAATCCAATCAACTAGTTCGTGTGCCGGGGTTTCTCTCTCTTCGGCAATCCAATCATCTAGTTCGTGTGCCGACGTCTTCTTACTTCGGCAATCCAATCAATCATCTAATTCGTGTGCCGGGGTTTTCTCTCTTCGGCAATCCAATCAATCATCTAGTTCATGTGCCGGGGTCTTCTCTCTTCCATGTCTAGGACAAATACTATGTGAAACGAAATATTCGGTCCTCCCTACATAGCGGAGTAACCAGTTCAATCTAAGAGGCAGTTTATAGTACTGATACTCCCGCGAGAGGAAACCAAGGGAACCTCGGTTAGGGGTTAATATTTAACCCTAAATAGAGGGCATATTTTCGACAATAACTCTGCCTTGAGCAGCTGGTGTGCAGTGTTGGCAATTTATAAATTGGTCTTCAGTTGACGGTAGTTTACATCTGATGAAATTGGAACTGGTCATCCGCATTTCCCGTAATTGCAGAAGCTGAAAGTGATTCGTTGACGGCATTCAACTACAGTAATTGTTTAATCAAGATTCAGGTTTCCATGCCAAAAACACACATTTCTGCCAAGATTGTTCCCCATCAACAGGAAACGTGAGTTGGGGTTAGATCGCCGTGATAAGGTTTCTATTTCGAAAAAACGCTTCATTTCACAGTTGAACTTCACAATGCCTTTCCATTATTGGATTGTGGTGCTAAAAGAGCTTAAAAATGATGTATGATGTCGAGATAACTTTAAAACTGTAGGAGGCGATAGGAAAAAAATGTTTCCTATTAGGTTTTCTGAACTAGTCAAAATTCGCATTTTACAGCTGCCAATGTTCGAATTTTGAAGAATGACTCGTTAATTGAGTTTTATTCCTAAAGAGCCTCCTAATAAGGTCTGGCCGGTGATCTTCAAACTCTGGGGTCAGGACACCATCTTTGTCCGAGCGTCACAACACACGGACCGAAGGAGGAACACACTTCTCGAATCAGCGTTCGATGATACGTCCGAATGATGTGAGACTCATCACTCTGCTCAAAAACCGACACTGTTCAACAACATGTCTCCCAGCTAGAGCTGGGATCGACACTGTTCCACAACATGTCTCCCAGCTAGAGCTGGGATCGACACTGTTCCACAACATGTCTTCCAGCTAGAGCTGGGATCGACACTGTTCCACAACATGTCTTCCAGCTAGAGCTGGGACCAACACTGTTCCACAACATGTCTTCCAGCTAGAGCTGGGACCAACACTGTTCCACAACATGTCTTCCAGCTAGAGCTGGGATCGACACTGTTCCACAACATGTCTCCCAGCTAGAGCTGGGAGACATAATGAACTTAGCAAATCAACATTTTCCTGAATTTTAATGTAACTTCAGCTAGAGATGGGCAACTGTCAAATAAACATAACATTTGCCAACAATTGAACGTAGAGATTTACCGGTATCGCCTCTTCACCAAAAATGTACAATGAAAAAATTACGCAAGCCACCTACTTATGAGAGACAATACGTTGCAAATCGATTGGTACGTTCCTCGTTAAGTTAATGCTGACCAGTATCGTTGCTGGACACCGTTTAAACTAATGCTGACCTGTGTCATTGCTAGACACCGTTTAAACTAATGCCGACCAGTGTCATTGCTGGACACCGTTTAAACTAATGCTGACTAGTGTCATTGCTGGACACCGTTTAAACTAATGCTGACTAGTGTCATTGCTGGACACCGTTTAAACGAATGCTGACCAGTGTCATTGCTGGATACCGTTTAAACGAATGCTGACCAGTGTCATTGCTGGACACCGTTTAAACTAATGCCGACCAGTGTCGTTCCCGGACACCATTTAAACTAATGCTGACCAGTGTCATTGCTGGACACCGTTTAAACGAATGCTGATTAGTGTCATTGCTGGACACCGTTTAAACTAATGCCGACCAGCGTCATTCCCGGACACCATTTAAACTAATGCTGACCAGTGTCATTGCTGGACACCGTTTAAACGAATGCTGATTAGTGTCATTCCTGGACACCGTTTCGAATTGAGTATTCACAGATGCCCGCACCTTTTATTACCGCGCTAGTGCCAATGCCGGACACTATTTTTCAAACGAATTTTACGGTTCAGACGCTGGCAACTTTCTGAAGCGTCACCCGGAGGTTAACTAGCGGTGGTTTTGGTAGAAATGTGTCGAGTAGCGACTTGAACGTTTCAATTGCACGTCTCTTAACTTTACGTGGAAGTTTGTTCCATTAAATGACAACGTAAAGAAGTTGCGCGTTATGTCGAGTGAAAAACACTCACCAACGATTTTGGTAAGTATCTAAAGTAAAATGGCTCGCTCGGTTGACGTTTTCTTTACCCTTCCTAATCATCCACACTTCGATCATGCCACCTCTGACTCGGTGCTTCTCTGGCGAATGAAGGTTGTGGTCGCAAAGTCTTTTATATGATTCATCTCGCAGCGAGGGGATGAGTTTGGTAGCTTTACGTTGAACCTTCCGTAACTCAATAACGTCTTTCTGTGACGTGGAGACCAGAATTGTGCTGAATACTCGCGCTGCGAATTAACGAACTCACGAGTACTGTCTGCTCGTGCAGGAGATAGTGCGGGGTATCGTGCCTAGCACATTATGACTGTGTCTGCTCGTGAAGGAGATAGTGCGGGGTATCGTGCCTAGCACATTATGACTGTGTCTGCTCGTGAAGGAGATAGTGCGGGGTATCGTGCCTAGCACATTATGACTGTGTCTGCTCGTGAAGGAGATAGTGCGGGGTATCGTGCCTAGCACATTATGACTGTGTCTGCTCGTGAAGGAGATAGTGCGGGGTATCGTGCCTAGCACATTATGACTGTGTCTGCTCGTGAAGGAGATAGTGCGGGGTATCGTGCCTAGCACATTATGACTGTGTCTGCTCGTGAAGGAGAGTGTGCGAGGTATCGTGCCTAGCACAGTATGACTGTGTCTGCTCGTGAATGAGATAGTGCGGGGTATCGTGCCTAGCACATTATGACTGTGTCTGCTCGTGAAGGAGAGAGTGCGGGGTATCGTGCCTAGCACATTATGACTGTCTGCTCGTGAAGGAGAGAGTGCGAGGTATCGTGCCTTGCACGTTATTCAATTATTCAGCGGCATCGTGACATTGCTTGCTACTTTTTAAATCAATACTGATGGTGACATAGATCTTTCTCTTCGGTGACAGAAATCAGTTTCTTTCCGGATGATCTATAAGCTGTCTTTACATTACTTGACATTACATTTTATTGACCGTTTTCCAGACAAATCATTAGATTAGTTTGAGTTTAACTTGATCTTCTGACCTCAAGGTCCATTTGCCCTTTTCCTCCTAGACTCGTCTGTAAACTTGCAGATGTTCGATGCAAGCCGCTTGTAACATTACCTCAAGGGAAGAAAGCTCCGTAAAGTACGCTTGTAACATTACCTCAAGGGAAGAAAGCTCCGTAAAGTACGCTTGTAACATTACCTCAAGGGAAGAAAGCTCCGTAAAGTACGCTTGTAACATTACCTCATGGGAAGAAAGCTCAGTAAAGTACGCTTGTAACATTACCTCAAGGGAAGAAAGCTCCGTAAAGTACGCTTGTAACATTACCTCAAGGGAAGAAAGCTCCGTTATGTTGGCTTGAAACATTACCCCAAAGGGAGAAAGCTCTGTTGAGTACGCTTGTAACATTCCCCAAGGGGAGAAAACTCCGTTAAGAACGCTTGTAACATTACTCACGGGAAGGAAGCTCCGTTAAGTACGCTTGTAACATTACTCCAAGAGAAGAAAGCTCCGTTAAATAGGCTTGTAACATTACCCCAAGGAAAGCAAGCGCCGTTAAGTAGGCTTGTAACATTACCCCAAGGAAAGCAAGCGCCGTTAAGTACGCGCGTAACATTACCCCAAGGGAAGAAAGCTCTGTTAAGTACGCTTGTAACATTGCCCCAAGGGAAGAAAGCTCCGTTAAATACGCTTGCAACATTACCCCAAGGGAAGAAAGCTCCGTTAAGTACGCGTGTAACATTACCCCCAGGGAAGAAAGCTCCATCAAGTACGCGTGTAACATTACCCCAAGGGAAGGAAGCTCTGTTAAGTAAGCTTGTAACATTGCCCCAAGGGAAGAAAGCTCCGTTAAATACGCGTGTAACATTACCCCAAGGAAAGAAAGCTCCGTTAAGTACGCGTGTAACATTACCCCAAGGGAAGGAAGCTCTGTTAAGTAAGCTTGTAACATTGCCCCAAGGGAAGAAAGCTCCGTTAAATACGCTTGTAACATTACCTCAAGGGAAGAAAACTCCGTTAAGAACGTTTGTAGCATTACCCCCAAGGGAAGAAAGCTCCGCTGAGTACGCTTGAAACATTACCCCAAGCGAAGAAAGCTCCGTTAAGTACGACTCGCCGCCGTCTGTCCGTGAGCCATTATTCATCCAGTTATTTAGCTAGCCTCGAATACCGATGCTGTCCAATTTACTAACTAAGCGTCTGTGAGAGATTTTTTCGAATGCTTTTAGAATTCAATGAAAATGTCATCGATGGGATATTTCTCGTCGCGAATTTGAATTATATTCATGAAAATGTAACAGGTTCGTAATACAAGAACCATTGTGTCCAAATCGATGACGAGAGTCGCCTATCAACGCGTTTGTTTCTAAGAATTCTGTAATTTTATCCTTGATCAAATTTTCAATCAGTTTACCAATGACGGAGGTGAGACTAATTGGTTAGTAATTTCTGTGACACTTCTTGTCCCCATTTCAAAAATTGGAGTAACGTTGCTCACTTTTCTCTGAAAGGAGCCGGTGTCATTTGTACGAGATTGTGTGAAAATGTTTGATAAGTGTTCGGCGATTTCGTTCTTGGTCACTTTCGTATTATGAGACTAACTTGGTTAGAAACGTGCGATTTTGTGAATTTCAATTCATCGTTAGGTATATTAAAGGAGTTATGCAGTTTAAAAATCATCTACTCAATTACTTTGAAGAAATTGTAAAACTATTTACAATGATAAAATTGAGTTGCGGGGTAGCTACTGCACGGCAAGGCTGCAAAGAGTGAGGGGTATGGTCGCCGCTCACAGGGCTCCCGCTGGGCCGGATGCCTGCGGTTTAATCCGTGAGGGACCGAATGCCTGTGGTTTAATCCGTGAGCCACCAGTTGTAGATTCGCTTTTCGATATGCTGGACTATTAGCGATGTAGTATTCGTCGGTAAACGAATTAAATCATATGGCGGTTCGATGATGGTAGGAATGGATGGAGTAACGAGTATTTTGTGCGTGATATGTGACACATTACGGGCAAGAAATAAAATAAATTCGTGATATTAAAGTGACGTGTTTTTTTCAAACGCGATATAAATAAAAAAATTACATAGTGAGATATCGATGGTTATAAACGGATAAATTACGAATGAGAGTCGTTTGTGCAGTGATGATGCAAAGTTGCTCCCTGCGCGGGAATGAGTTGAATGCATGTGCAAAACAACTCAATCATAGCCGCTCCCTTCTACTGAATAAAAAATGGGGTTACATGACCGACCGACCAATCGAGATCCGTAAGTGCAACGGTCTAGTCCACCTCCCCAAACCAATGGGTTCACGATCGGTTAGTATGGTCCGACAATGCAATTTGTAAATGAAGAACAGATCAGTAACAATCAACATAATAATAATTGAACGGATGTTGTTTTGTGGTGAGCGACGATGTAATAAGGTGCTCGGGACTGACAATAACGACTCCAATGACACGAGCTCGTCCTAGGCCATGTCGGCGGGCGGAAGTGACAATGTCGAGCGTACACATGTGTACACATGATGAGTAGGTGCGAGATGGTATGGGTCAGGGCGGGAGGAGAGGAGTCAAGAAGTTCAGTCAGTGTTAGCCGGACCTCGACCCCGACAGGTCAATAGAACGTACTCGCTCCAATTACCCTTAAACATTACTCCCAACTTGTATAAATTTTTGCCAACATTGCCTACATATATTAATCATAAATTAACTTGAGTTAAAGGTGAAAAGACCTCTGCCAACAATATCGTAAGATATAACAGAAAGGGCTTATATATACAAGTTGAAAGTAGCGGAATTTGGCGATCCTCTGCCGGCATGCAGTTGCTTACCTAAGCCTAGGTAGACACCGTCCGGGAACGGGGAGAGGCGCATGTGTTTTCGGGACAGTGGTTGGAACGAATCTTGAGGTGCCGTATATTTTTTTTGCAGCGTGATACATATAGCTACAAAATACTGTATCCATATATTTCTTTGCAGACTCAAATATTTCAGTTCGTCATTGCATTGACCAGACGAAGTGGAATATGTTTCCTCAGGAAAGATAACCACACGTTATTCAAGTAATGCGTTCACCAGTTCATGTTCTTGGTGGTACTATCACAATAAAAATAATACAGGCCACTCTCTTTGACGTATGTTTTGCACTGGATAGGCCTGACTGAAACAGTTGACCTTGCTTAAATATTCCTGTTGGTCAGCCATAGCTAGTTGCTTGGTGAACGCGCTACAACACAGCGAGGAGCGCAGGGTAGAGGGAGAGAGGTAATTCCATAGGTCACTCTATTGATGACCGCATCATAGATCCACTGCGGTTTAACCAACAGGCGCATGTACTTACAACCAACCACAAGAAGGGAGCAACAGATTAAACTGCCTACAGAAGGGATATGAACATGAAATGCTAAATAAACCATTAATGAATACATTTATAACATGAATGCAAGAAGTAGGTTTAGTCTGTGACATGTTAGGCTTCCTAAATCCAAGTATTTATATCTCAAACACATACAGGTTATAACTAACCCATATCACTGATACCAGACATGAATATATTCCTTTGCAGAGGTCACTCCAGGACGCGCAGGCTCTTACTATATAATCCCTCTATTTTGAGATGGTCAATCGACTTAGCTCGGTTGGCAGCGCCGTCTACCTTGTTAAATTAAAGCCCATCATACAGAGCCATGAAACGATTCTCTTGATGCAGCGGCTGTTTTGAGGCATACGGAAACAAAAATCGCACTAGTGCCCGATTCATTAGCTAATAACCAAAGGTTCGTCTCACAGAGGGCACTTCATTCCACAGTAATGCAGCCCTCTGCATTAGGGTCGTGGTGTTATTTATTGTCGCTGGTATTGCTGTCGTCGCCCAAGGGTGAATCTACGTCATGATTTGTTGACCGATAATACCAATCTCCTGTTCCCTTACCCTCACAGGTCGGCTGCCCTCACTGGCTCTTTACCCGCACTGGCCCCTTACCCTCACTGGCCTCTTACGCTCACTGGCCTCTTACCCTCACTCGTTCTTCAGACGGACTGGTCCGATACTCGCATTAGTCACTTATCCTCACTGACCTCTTACCCTCACTGAACCCTTGCCCTCACTGATTGCCTACCCCTTGGCCTCAATGGCCGCTTACCTTCACCGTTTTGTTTTGCCGGCACTGGCCTCTAAAACCTCACTGAATCCTTACCCTCACTGGTCTTTTATTTTTACCGGCTATATATTTTCACTGGTTTCCTGCCATCACTGCCTCCTTGTTCGTACGGGCCCTTCATTTTCACTAGCCCTTTATTCACACTGACCCCTTACCCACGCTAGCCCCTTATCTTCTCCGGTACCATATTCTGTAGCATCACTCACGCTATTACCTTGCCTCAACTCACCCCTTTATCCTAACGTTATCCTTGCCTCCACAGACCCCTTACCTTCAGTAACCCCATACCCTCACTGACCCTTGTACCTTCACTGACCCTGGTACCCTCACTGTCCCATTATCCTCACTGTCCCATTATCCTCACTTGACTTGCCATCACTGGCCTCTTACCCTCGCTGGCCGCTTACCCTCACTGCCCCTCATTCTCACTAGCCTCACCGGTCCTCTACCCTCACTGGTCCTCTACCCTCACTGGTCCCTTATTCTTACTGACCCCTTCTTACCTCCAGTGGTCCTATACCCTCACTACCCCTCATTCTCACGGGCACCTCATTAACATAAAGCCCTTCCCGCCATGTGAGAATAAGAAGCGCGTGAGTGAAAGCCCTGGCCCTCTCTTTTATTCACGCAAGGAACATCACTTGCCTTTACTCTCACAGTCCGTGAGAGGGAGGAAGGAATAGTACCAATGATGTCAGTAGTCAGCGCCACGCAGCACTGACGCTCACGAAGAGTGGACACTCATACAAGCCACATATTCCGGCAGCGGTGGTAAATATCGACTCCGTCGCCATGGCAACAAGATTACTAACAGTGGTGCGATATTGAACAAAATGATATTGGTTGAATAGTTTTCCAGTCATGTGTGCTTCTGTGAAGTGTGTAAATTGGTTCAATGGTGTACCTTGATTAAATGTAGCAAGTTAATCCATTTAAAGTAAGGTAGCTCGATATCACGAACAGGTGCCAATAAACGGTCGTCAAATCTGAAGAAAAATCTAGCATTTCCTATTGAAATGCAGCGTAACTTACTTGGCGCTTGATAAGTCTCGTAAAAACCGTCCGTTTGGAGTGTAAGTAAACGGCCAGTGTCAAATTGCTCGAGTAAACGAGTCCTGAGGAGCGTAACAACCTGCAGGGCCTTGACAACGAATACGGTGTTGTCCACAACACAGCCATATAGTCGGCATGGCGTAATACAGGAGGAACAATTAAAATCTTAGCTGTGGAAGGTTCGCTGGATTCAGGCGCGTGCCCACGAAGGGAGGAGAGGTGAACTGATCCAACTACATGGAACAGTTTTAACGGATGCAGGAGTCTTTTACAAGTAGCTTCCCTCCCTGACTTCCTCTTCAACTACTCCCTACCCGACCCCTGGGTACGTGCCTGGCTGGCTGGCTTCATTAACGGGGCATGATACAAAGACTGAAGGGTGTTGACCCCACGAACAAGGCGCTAACGACATCATGGGCACTGGCAACACCGTCACCAAACATATTTTACTAATCCAAAAAGGTATTCACTAATCCAATCATGAGGGGGTTTCAATGACGGATAATCAGGTGATCTCAAATGCACGACCAAAATTAAACGTGCTGTGCCTCCTCTTTTGCGAACGACTCGAATGTCGTCAGCGTGGCCTTAGGCATTCATGGACCCAGACCTGGTCAAGACGGGCCCAAAAAGTATCGAAATGAAAAATAATTTTATCCCCAGCCCTGGATGTACCTACTAGATACAGAAGGCCATCCACGGACTAGGAGACTGTGTGAACTGAATCCTGATGAAAAAGGCGCTATGCACCCCTCAGCTCAGCACAGGTGGACTGGATACGAGCTGTGGACCAGCACTGGGCTGTTAAGGATGGTGTCCTGTACTTTGAAGTCAAAAACTTGACTTCCCAGAATGCATGCAGTCGAGCATCAGGTGTTTCTGTAGCAACGTCCCGCACTCTAGGAATACTCTTGTTATTTCTTACTTTTTTAGGAGATCAAATGGAAGGATATACTTAAAGCTGGGCAGTAAATTTTAGTGTATTTAAATATAAAATACACCGTTAAAATGTGTTCAACTACTAAAAAACTTTGTCCAATTGTATTCAAATAGTAAATGAGTTTATCAAATGTATTAAAATACTAAATACAAAAGTTCAACATGTGTTTAAATACATTTGTGATTATACAAAATTTAGGTTTGGTATTCAATGCCTCACGAGGAAGAACCGTCCACTTGGCAATTCATCAACAATTACTCGTTTAGCATCATTTCCTTTTACATTCTTAGGTGCCTTATCTGAACAATTCAGTCAGCGGAAACGAAGGCATGCAGCAAATCAGTTTTTTAGATACCTTATCTGAACAATTCAGTCAGCGGAAACGTAGGCATGCAGCAAACCAGTTTTTTAGATACCTTATCTGAACAATTCAGTCAGCAGCGGAAACGTAGGCATGCAGCAAATCAGTTTTTTAGATACCTTATCTGAACAATTCAGTCAGAGGAAACGTAGGCATGCAGCAAATCAGAAGAATTATTACACTCAGGTCATGGCACAATAAGTACCTTGTTTATGAGGGAAATGCCACACATAGTCACCTTACTGAAGATGGGGTCATGGCACAATAAGTACCTTGTTTATGAGGGCAATGCCACACATACAGTCACCTTACTGTAGATGGGGTCATGGCACAATAAGTACCTTGTTTATGAGGACAATGCCACACATACAGTCACCTTACTGTAGATGGGGTCATGGCACAATAAGTACCTTGTTTATGAGGGAAATGCCACACATAGTCACCTAACTGTAGATGGGGTCATGGCACAATAAGTACCTTGTTTATGAGGGCAATGCCACACATACAGTCACCTTCCTGAAGATGGGGTCATGGCACAATAAGTACCTTGTTTATGAGGGCAATGCCACACATACAGTCACCTTACTGTAGATGGGGTCATGGCACAATAAGTACCTTTTTTATGAGGGCAATGCCACACATACAGTCACCTCACTGTAGATGGGGTCATGTCACAATAAGTATATACCTTGTTTATGAGGGCAATGCCACACATACAGTCACCTAACTGTAGATGGGGTCATGGCACAATAAGTACCTTGTTTATGAGGGCAATGCCACACATGCAGTCACCTTACTGTAGATGTAAGCAGCGTATGCTGGCTCACGCTCGTTGCAAGGCACTAGGTGTGTTGTTACACACGCGTTGAGAGTCGAGCTTCAGGTGAGCTTAGTCCCGGTTCGTGATACTTCGCTGAGTTGGCTCGGGGCTATTCGATGCACCACTTCTCAGTGCAGTTGATGCTATTTGCTAATTAATGAGTTTGCTCTTGTTGTCATTCGATGCACAACTTTCAGTACAATTGCTGTTATTTGCTATTCGCTGAGTTTGCTCTTGCTGCCAATCGATGCACAACTTCTCAATGCAGTTGAGGTTTGTTCAAGTGTCGATTGCGCCTGTTGCACTACATCATTTGCGAGATAAGTCTTCTTGCAAGCGATGGCATCAACAAATCAAAGTCTGGCATAAGTTACCTTTCATTTCCTACGACGCCTGTTGCACTACATCATTTGCGAGATAAGTCTTCTTGCAAGCGATGGCATCAACAAATCAAAGTCTGGCATAAGTTACCTTTCATTTCCTACGACGCCTGTTGCACATCATTTGCGAGATAAGTCTTCTTGCAAGCGATGGCATCAACAAGTCAAAGTCTGGCATAAGTAACCTTTCATTTCCTACGACGCCTGTTGCACTACATCATTTGCGAGATAAGTCTTCTTGCAAGCGATGGCATCAACAAGTCAAAGTCTGGCATAAGTAACCTTTCATTTCCTACGACGCCTGTTGCACTACATCATTTGCGAGATAAGTCTTCTTGCAAGCGATGGCATCAACAAGTCAAAGTCTGGCATAAGTTACCTTTCATTTCCTATGACGCCTGTTGCACTTCATCACTCGCGAGATAAGTCTTCTTGCTAGCGATGGCATCAACACGTCAAAGTCCAGCATAAGTTACTTCTCATTTCCAACGAATTCAGTTCGCCTTTTTCAGGCATTTCTATTTAATCTGGTATACTTTTACGTGTATTTCCTCCCAGCAAATGGTATTTCCCATCTTGGTCCTCTTCGATTTGCAGCAATAACACAATAATATACTGATAAGATCATTCACAATGTACCATAGAAAATACAGAGCATGAAACTACGTACGGCTGGGTTAACTTGAAGCCAATCATTTCGAAAAGTGACTGGTTTTCCAATACGAAACATGCACTAAACATTTGAGTAGTAGAAGTAGTTTGATTTTTTCCCACCGGAGTCCCAACGCGAAGTTAATGAAGACTCCCCCGTAGGGCAATTGAAGAGTGGCAGAGTATGTGCAGCATTGATTGAGAGTAGGTTCAACGTAGATTCAACATAGATTAAAAGTAGATTCAACGTAGATTAAATGTAGATTCAACGTAGATTCAGAGTAGGTTCAACGTAGACAAAGAATATACAGAAGAATATATCGAATAGGTAGTAGTAGATACAGAATAGATTTAACGTAGGTTCAGAGTAGGTTTAACGTAGATTCAGAGTAGGTTCAACGTAGATTCAGAGTAGGTTCAACGTAGATTCAGAGTAGGTTTAACGTATATTAAGAGTAGGTTTAACGTATATTAAGAGTAGGTTTAACGTAGATTTGGTAGGAGGGAGCAAAGGTTCCAGGATTTCGAGGGGCCTTAAGTGGGTCCTACTGTTTCTCAAAAGGGTTCCAAAGGGTCTCGAGGGTTCCCAAAGGGCCCCAGAAGGGTCCAAGTGGGTCCCCCCAAATCCTCCTGGTCTTCAGAGTTCCCCGGATTCCCGAAACCCCGGGTCCTCAGAGTCCCACGAGTACCCCCCCTTCCCTGGGTCACCTTGTCTCAACCAGCCTCGATATATATAATGAAAACCAATGCAAAATATATCATGAAAAAAGAGCAAAGAAAAATAATTGAGCCCAAGTAAGAAATAATAATAAAATTGTAAAATAAAGTGTTAATGATCTATACAATGAATAATCATCCATCCACCCCAAGACTATACATTTGAATAATGCATTTAGTTTCAACGTTGAACCTGTGCAAATAGGTTCAATGCAAAGTTGCATTTCCACTATTTAAATGTCCTGTATTTAAGAACAGTTGTGCATTTAAATTTATGAACATCAATTAATATAATACAGAAATGAATTTAAAACGTATGTAATTGCTAATGTATTCGTACCTAAACACTGCCCAGCTCAGATATAATTGATCTCATCCATGGTGTACGAGTACTCAAAATGCAGACTATGCAGTGCGCTCGTCCCAGAGCGTAGTACATCATGGCTGTGTGCGGGCAGCTATCTTCTCAATATTGTCACCTTAACTATATTAGTTGATATGATGCACATAAAAATTATGCACACAGTTTGTCAGAAGGATGACAGGCCGTCCTTTGTTTCTGAACATTGGTCGTTCACATAATGTTATTTTCTGAATTAAGCTCGAATGTGGTCATTAGTGTGTCCGGAAAATCTATAGTCTACTTGGAAAAAATTAACGTTTCTTGATTTCATTCCATGAACAATACCGAGTCTAAAAAGTGAACTTTCATGACCATATTTACTCAGCGTACAAACAGGGATCCTAGTAGTGGTAGCCTATTTCGTGCTGCAGAGGCTGTTTTGGATCGCTTCGTGGGTTACGCTGAATTAGCAACTACACTTACCCCAGAATTTACGTTATCCCAGTTGTATTCGAGAAGACTTCACACAGCCGGAACCAGCTGTTGCAGGGGGTAAAAAATTGCTTCGTCGTCTAGACACAGTAAAATTAACGTCGGACTGTGCGTGCAGCAACTAGCCGAACCTATACCCCACGAGCAGCTGGTATACGACGGTCGCGTGTTCATTTCGCTGTACCTGGACTAGGTAGCAATTACGTGAGCAGCTGTTCGAGGCTGTGTGACGCCCTTCCAACGCACCCATGTCTTGCATTCAGAAGCGACTGAGGTGTCAGATATCTTAATAACAAAGAATAGTAAAGTATATCGTATCTGTACTAATTTCCAGGTTAAACCTCGAAGATGCGTGCGTAAATATTGCATTATTGTTCTAATCCAAACGCATAACAGAATTAAGGAATTGAGTATGGGGTTTCAAGCTGGCCACTTAAGGTAAACATTTTGCAAAACGGGGTAAAAATAATGCCAATTGTCAGTCCATGCACATCTAGGATGGAAGGTTGCGTGGCAGCTCACGGACGGTCCACCCGAGATACGAACGAGAGTGCTTAATACTTGCTCTTCGTCTTAAAAATGATGCCGGTTAATCATTAAATTTGACCAACATTAATTTGTTGTTTCGGTGCTCAGTTATTGAATATTTCTATCATATGAAAGCAAACTGGCGGTGATAATTGGTCACTTAAAATATTCAACGCTAAAACGAACACCAGTTGGTTTGATTCTCAAGTGGCAAATTCAGACGGGCTCAACGCCGTACCAGCGTTCGCGTCCATTACATCAGAGGTTAGGCGTGTGAAGCACGCCTGGTCGTTATTTATTGGGTCCACATACTTCATCGGCAAATCTAAACATGTAACGTACCTCCTCTTCCGACGATCCTGATCATGTTAGATATTATGATAAGCCTTCACATTATGCAAGTAGATTGTAGGCGCCCGTGCAGGATATTCTCTAGCCTGAGAATTGTCGACGCACTGACACTCCTACCGCTTCCCAATCCTGGGGTTACTGAACGCTTGCCCATGTGGGATGCGATGCGGCGTCCATTCAACCTTCAGCCTGTGGAAGTTGTCGTACGATTGTGTAATGGATTAGAGATGTTTGTTTGTGTGATGGCGTCGTTGTAGTTACATATGTCTAGAGGTTAGTTTATAAAGGACTGCGTTTTTTATAACAACAAGCAATTTGTTGTCATTATTTTTTATCATTCCCGTCAAAAAAAATCAAATGTAAACGCCGCCTCCGAATCGTGAGGAACGAGATCCAGTAGATTCTGACACGGAGCCTCCGGATTCACTTTTCATATTATTCCACTTTTTGTAACATGCGCTAAGACTTTTAGCCCCTATTTCAAACTTTTTAGGGCTATTCATTTATTCTAATTGAAACTTCTTCTGGTCTGAACGAAAATCTTGAAGGCTTTTCATGCATTGAAAGTCTATCTTGTGCCGATCCCTTCACATCATTTCCCCCCAAATCGCGCTGGAAGGGTGTTGCAATATGTAATGGATTAATAATTAACTTATGGTTATTTCTGCTAGAACATCAAGTGACGATTCGGTAAACTCCAAACAAACAGGCCAGATGTGTGTACAATTCGCCATGGACGAAACAATGTACGTATATTTTGTTAGTAATTTTAGATCAATCTGTATTGGACTTGCTCGAATAGGTTGGTAATCATTTCACATACTTATGTATGTTCTTGAATATCACAAATTTTGAAAAATAGTAACATCAAAGGTTGTATATTTTATCACAACTTACGGAGAGCGGTTTCATGTTGATTTCAGCCCGCTGTGTTGAATTGTTTTACGCTGTAAATCAATCTAATTTATTATACAAGCAGAGGTTTTCGTGAGTTTATATATATGACTTCTGAGGTGGAGCGTCTTCTATTTATTATTGAAGTATTGAATTGTCAATTTATAAAGCAACTTGATTTTGGAAGTTACCCTTGCTATGGGGCTGTCCCTATTGTATACGACTAATCTAGCTTCGTTCTGTTGTTCAAGCAAGCCTGCCTTATGTTGATTTTCTAACTTTATTTTATTGCTGTTAATTCTGTCCCACTTTGGATGCGACTAATCTAGTTGAATTTTTTGCTGGTAAATTTATCCCACTTTAGATATCTTAATCAGAACATGCTTATCCTAATGTTATACACTGTTATCCTTGCCCTTGAGCCTTTATTAGCTTGGCAGCGACTGTCACAATGTATATTATTG
>SDVV010004563.1:0-20065 GCA_016164225.1 Gammarus roeselii
AAGTACACTACGCCTCGTGTATCTTTGGGAGAATGGAGAGTGGGGATAGCGGGCACTGAGGTACACTAGGCCTCGCGTATCTTTGGGAGAATGGAGAGTGGGGATAGCGGGCACTGAAGTACACTACGCCTCGTGTATCTTTGGGAGAATGGAGAGTGGGGATAGAGGGCACTGAGGTACACTAGGCCTCGCGTATCTTTGGGAGAATGGAGAGGGGGGATAGCGGGCACTGAGGTACACTAGGCCTCGCGTGTTGGATATAAAGTGCTGCTGTCCCAATCGTGACTGGAAATACCAGTTTTAGTCTGCGGAGTATACTGTGAATATTTCAGTTACTTCAGTCCTCTGTATCAATACGCTCCCAGGTTATTACTTCCCTTGAGTTAGACGTGTATTAAATGAAGCACCACCTGCTCTTCCTTCATATATTGGTCAAGCAAATGGCTGTGTTGACTGCAAGAACATCGCCAAGTTCTTCAAAGTTTGAACCTTCATTTTGATTCGGTGTGTCAATGTATCGTTTAATGAACAGAAGCGAACATTCATTCGAGGGCCTTCAAGGCATTTCAAAAGGCCTCGGGCTGCGTGCGGCCGTTTACAGATTATTTTTGGCCAAACGGACTTGGTGTGAAGATAAACGGCATATACACTTAATAAACAATAGAGGATATAAGAGACACGTTGCTCGTAAATCGACTTCTAACATATATAGCATCGCACACTTTTGCTCCTTTCTAATATTCACCTTCAGTTGACAGCGTCGCTGCGTCGCTGAAGCATCGCTGAGCTGCTCTGAGCGTCGTTTTGATGCTCTACCAGCGTTAACGTCACTGAGCTGCTCTACCAATAACAGCATTCGCTTAGATGCTCTAACAACGACAGCGTCGCTGAGCTGCTCTACCAATAACTGCATTTGCTGAGCTGCTCCTCCAGCGACAGCATCGCTGAGCTGCTCTACCCGCGTAAGGGTCGCTAAGCTGCTCTGAGCGTCGCCGAGCCTTCCTACCAGCAACAGCGTCGCTAAGCTGCTCTATCAACGTCAGCGTCGCTGAGCTGCTCTATCAACGTCAGCGTCGCTGAGCTGCTCTACCAACGATAGCGTCACTGTGCTGCTATACGTTGTCTGCTTCGCTGAGTAGCTCTTCCAGCGAGTCACTGAGCTGCTCTTCCAGCGACAGCAGGTGTACCTGCATCAGGGAAGTGCTCCATAGACTTGCTCAGGAATGAGTAGAGGTAAGACGACTGTGGCAAGAACCAGACGTGGTTGAACTCTTGTCGGAGTGTTGTAACGCACCAGGAGGCGACGGCCAGCAAGGTGGCGGTGGCTAGCAGGGCAGCGGCCTGACGGGGTAAGGGACGCAGGAGGCACTAGTTAGGGAATGATGTCAGGTGGATATAATGAAAGAAATTTTCCTATGGCTTGAAAAGTGTGAAAAAAAAATCATTGTACTTTAAATTTTTAACGTGATTAGATCTCAAACGGCATCAGTTGGTCCCAGCCTGCCTCTATTTCTGCCTCATAATCTGCTCTAAACTCTTCCTGGTACTCTGCCTCAGACCGAGCCCCACAGAATAGCCCAACATCCACCCGACCACTCACCTTCCATCGTAACCCTCTCAATATCTTTCTTTTTAACATCCCCACACAATTCCCATGCTCTTTCATTAACTGTTCTTCTGTTCTTGCCTAAATACTCCCTTCCTATACACCTCTCCTCCCTACCTGCCTCCCTTCCTGCCTCCTTGCGTCCCTGCCTCCCTGCCTTCATACCTTCGTGCCTCTCCTCCTCCCTGCCTTCCTGCATCCCTGCCTGCCTCTTTCCTTGCCTCTCTTCCTTCTCCCTGCCTAAATCTCTCCCTTCCTCCGCCCCTCCCTGCTTGCTTGCCTCCATCTCTCCCTGCCTACTTCTCTTCCTCCCTGCCTCCTTCTCTCTCTGCCGTGCCTCCCTCCCTCCCCCAATTCATGCCTCATTCTATCCCTTCTTCTCTGTCTCATTTTCTCCCTGCCTTCCAGCATCCATCCCTCCTTAACTGTCTTTTTTTCTCCCTCTCTCCATCCCTCCTCTTCCGTAGCTTACCTTGCCCCACTTGGTGAGAAACGCTTAGGCGTAGAGTTTGTCGAAGAATATCTGCAAAAGGTCCCGCTGGGAGCAAGGGCGGGGTGTGTGACCCTCGTGGGTGTAGCACCACTGCAGGCCGTTGCGTTGCTCTAAGAGGGATGAAGAGACGGATGGCAGACATAAAAATACATTTTCGGATAAGTTAATGACTCTCCTAACTATCCAATTTAAGGCCTCAGGCAAAAATGTGTCTTGCATGGACTATAACAATGTCGCTACCATCAACAACCGTCGGTCTGATTCATTATTAATATTCTCAAATTGAATGTACTTCAAAACCCACGGACATGAATAATGACGTTTAATTTGTATATTATCGCTCTCATTATTCATTTGATAGCCGCTAATCACTGGCCGCATGTAGTTTGTGAAATAACACTGCAGCGTTACATTCTCCACAACAGTGCAGTAGCGCATGGTTACTTTCAGTGGTCACAAACAGTGCAGTAGCGCATGGTTACTCTCAGTGGTCACAAACATTGCAGTAGCACATGGCTACTTTCAGTGGCCACAAACAGTGCAGTAGCGCATGGTTACTTTCAGTGGTCACAAACATTGCAGTAGCGCATGGCTACTTTCAGTGGCCACAAACAGTTCAGTAGCGCATGGTTACTTCCAGTGGCCACAAACAGTGCAGTAGCGCATGGTTACTTCCAGTGGTCACAAACAGTGCAGTAGCGCATGGTTACTTTCAGTGGTCACAAGCATAGCAGTAGCGCATGGTTACTTTCAGTGGTCACGAACAGTGCAGTAGTGCATGGTTACTTTCAGTGACCACAAACAGTGCAGTAGCGCATGGTTACTTTCAGTGGCCACAAACAATGCAGTAGCGCATGGTTACTTTCACTGGCCACAAACAGCGCATTAGCGCATGGTTATTTTAAGTTGCCACAAACAGTGCAGTAGCGCATGGTTACTTTCAGTGGGCACAAATAGTGCAGTAGCGCATAGTTATTTTCAGTAGCCACAAACAGTGCAGTAGCGCATAATTTGTTTCAGTACCGTCAAACCCAGCAAAATCAATTGGGCTGCCTCCCTCTTTCCCAGAGGGACTGCTCTCAACGGATTCGAGAGCCGCGGCTGTCTGCTCAATGATCCGCTGCATCTGCTCGACTACTCCATCATATGGGGAATACAGTGACTGTGACAGTCTCAGATGCTTTGTCACATGCTGGAGGGGGCAAATCCTCAGATGACAGCTCCCAAAAATCTTCCATTAAAGGTAGAACTTCTGGTGACAGTGGAGGACATGGAAGGCTTCCCAATCTTGATATTCCGGCAGAGTCATTATAACTGTGATCATTGACCCAATTGTGCGGCTCAAAATCAGGCGTCATATCGAGACGATAAAAACTAGTGGGAAAGTCTGTCAACGAGACCACTCTCAGGGAATCAAAGGAGTCATCTGTCAGGAGTGCCTCACCAGACTCTCGATCGGACGTCTCTTCTTCAGACGAAGAGAACATTTTCTCCAACTCAACCACACTGCTCTGTATAGTTGGTTTCACAGCAGACTGCTCCAGACCTCCCTCAACCTATGTGTCATCATCCGATGAGCTGACCGGAAACCCTGCAAAATCCATTGAACAATCGGAGTCACTATCAGAAGGACTACAAGGAGTACACGGTTCCAGATGCTTCTGCATATGGTCTCTCAGATGGTTGGGTGGTTCAGTCCATGGGAGTAATTGCGAATAATGGGCTCGAATATGCTTATCCAACTTCACATCCACAATACAGTAGGTAAGCCCTCCTGGGTTCACTTTGGTTACCCTGTATGGTCCAGTATACTTAGGTGTCATCTTACTGGCAGTCATCCTCCCAGCAGGTGAAACCTGTTTCACTACTTTCTGGTTGATGGCGAATGGATTGAACTTCGGGTGGCCACATTTCCAATGTGTCGTTGCTTGATATCCAGTTAGCACTGCTGTATCAACCACGTCATGCCGACACTTGAACAGGTACTCAGAAGGGGACATGTTGAGCTCCCGGTGCTTTGTATTGTTTTAGACAAGAATGGCCCTGGTCAATGTGTTGCTCCAATCCCCAGAGTACTGAAGACTCCTCAGAAATTCACCAATGGTCCGATTGACTCTTTCAACACACCCATTGCTTGCCGGTTTATAGGGTGTGGTGTAGATGTGTTTCAAAGAAAACTTGTTCATCACACCTCTGAATGGTTCACCCACAAACTCTGGTCCATTGTCTGTCAGAATTTTCTCTGGGAATCGTGGTAAGAACGGAAGCACCCAACGTTCCAAGGCATGGGCTATAGTTGCTGATGTCTTATTTCTAATCGAAACCGCCGAGACCCACTTTGAGTTGTGGTCGACCACTATACAGCAGCCAATCCATCCTTTCGAAGCGCGCAGAAAAACAACTAAATCCACAGCAACAAGTTCAAAAGGCCGACTTGTCTGGATCTTGAAGGTGGGCGGAACGTGAATCTGCCGCGAGTGTTTCATAATCTGACACTCAGGACATGACACACAGACATCTCTGGAGACGGCGTATAGATGAGAATGCCACACATGCTGTCGAAGAAGGTGGCACAATTTATCGCGTCCGATATGTGCCATCTCGTTATGGATTTTCAGAACCATATCAACTAACTGTGCCTTAGCCACAACCACCACTGGACAAAATTTGCTGCGCACAAGCAGGCCATCATTCATGGTAATGTAATCCTTGTAGGGTGCATATTCGTTCACTCGCTCTTTCCAAATTTCACCAGGCTCAGCACCACTCACTAGGGAAGCCAGCATCTTTAATACAGGGTCAGCCTGCTGCCTCTGCTGTACTGTCCCATGATCCAACAGGGCTGTGATTGTAAAGTCTGTCCCACAATTTTCTTGAATTCCAGCACACCTTCCACTCTCTGTTGTCATAATAGAAACATTACGACACATCAGAAGGTCAGTCACAAAATGATCCTGTGTGCACTGCCGAGCTGCTCCATCAATGATCAGACCATGCCTTGAAAGAAAATCGATTCCAAACAGAAAACAGTGGGGAATCAGACTGTCGGACACAATAGCAAACTTGTTGCTGTAGGATTGCATCTCAGAGGGGAGGTTAATGGGGAGATCAACCAACCCATATGTTGGGCTGATGAGCCCAGTGAAGCCCTCAATCTGAACTTTAATGCTGTAGTCCACCTGGGAACAAAGACGCTCTTTACACATCTCGTAAACGCCAGCACACACTAGACTCATATCTGCTCCTGTGTCCAGCACTCCACAGAAAGAGTATCCAGCCAAAGTCACTAGGATACGACGATGGTCTGACATTTGGCAATGAGGACACTTGGGTCTTAGACTTGGACTTTCAAGCATTGCCACTCTTGGTCTTCCTGCTTGTTTTCTCTCCACAGGCACTGCAACAGTTTTCAGTAGGGATGCCAGGACCGGAATATAATCACTACCCTCCTAGAGAGCATTGAAGTGAATGCCTCCCAGACACTGGAAGTGGATCACTGCAACCGATTGCCCCGCAAGTCGCTGATCTTCATACACTATAGGCGCATTATTCCAGAAGTATACCAGCACCCTCATACCGAACAAGTAGCTGGCTGCAAGCAGGACCTCCAGACAAGGGAGCTGACCACTGCACCTCATCAAGTGCAGCTGCTGACGACCCACCCAATCCAGGGTTTTAAAACCATACATGGCAGGCGTTCTTAAGACCTCGTTCAACAACATTTCTCGAAGGGCTTGCGGTGTCTGCGGTAGTTGCGGGACAAACTGGTCTTGCATCACCCTATGCAAACTTTGAAATAATGAGTCCCCTCCTCCTGGGATAACGCCACCTGCTAGCTGCAGTCATGCAGGAAGCTGATCAGACTGAACTTCAACACCACCTGGTGGCAGTGGAATTCTCATTCTTGACAGAGCATCCGCTGCTGCATTAGTTCGGCCTGAAGTGTATTCAATTTTGAAATTGAAGTCTGCTAGGTCTGTTAGTGTTCTTGCCAGTCTCCCATCAACCAACCTCATGCTATGCAAATAAACCAAGAGCTGGTGGTCAGTTTTCAGGATAAACTCAATGCCGTACAGGAATGCACGGAAAGTCTTAATGCCCACCTCAAGGCAGCAAGTTCACGATCAATTGTGGAATAGTTCCTCTGAGATGCATTGAAGGTCATTGAAGCGTATGCAATGATTCTGGTTTGACCAAACTGCTTCTGTTCCAGGCATGCGCCAGCACCAACCGATGAGGCGTCCACCCACAATTCCAGTTTTCCGCATCCTCCGCATAGCACGGGAAAGCCAACTCAATATCTTTCTTCAACAGCTCCTTCAGTTGATTGAAGGAAACTCTTCTCTCATCTGTCCACTCGATTTTTGCATTTGCTTGCCTTCTGTTACTTCCGATAAGGGCTTCTGTATAGTAGAGGCGTGTTCTAGGAACTTTCGCTGAAAATTCACCTGACCAAAGAACTGTCGCATTTCACTCACCGTGGTTGGATAAGGAAACTTGTCAACTTTCTCAACATAGGTCCTCTGCTTCTTTAGACCACTGGCACTAATAGTATGACCAAGGAAATCCACAGACCCTGCAAACCACTGGCACTTGCTGGGCTTCACTTTGATGCCATGCCTTGCTAGGTTGCCAGGACGCTCAAAATTTTCCTCCATAATTAGAATATCGTCAATATAAATGACAACCTTCTTCCAGGGGAAGTCTCTCAACACTGCCTGTATCTCCATTTGAAAGGCAGCGGGAGCGTTTCGGAGTCCAAAACTCAGGCGTTTGAATTGGTAGTGGGAGCGGACGGTTGAAAAGGCAGTTAGCTCTCTGCTTCCTTCTTCAAGTGGGACCTGGTAATACCCCCGAACGAGATCAAGTGTTGTGAAGAAGCAGGTACCATACAGCCCATACACGGAGTCGGTTAAACACGGGATTGGTGAGCGCTCTGGAATAGTGCGTGAATTCAGCTGGCGATAATCTACACACAGGCGCATGCTGCCATCTTTCTTGCGTACGGGTAAAACGGGCGACGACCAAGCCGAGCAACTATTTTCAATCACACCCAAATCACATAGCTCTTTGCACTGTCGCTCAATTTATTCATTGATGAGCTCCGGAAATCTACGAGGCCGCTGGTTAGTTGGAGTGTCATCGTAGAGTTGAATTCTGTGAGCAGTCACTGCTGCAGCCCCAACATCGTGATCTCCAGCACTGAGGACAGCTCGATTCCGCAGCAGCATCTCATACACTTTAGCTTTTTCCTGACTGGATAAGTCATTCAGTGGTACTTGTTTTACTATTTGGTCATTAGTCAACTGAACGACCTTCTCCTCAACATCATCAATCTCCACCACTGAAGAGAGGACACACATGACATCTCCCTTGGCAATACGTTCATGTTCTCCATCAATGCTAGACACCAACACCACCATTTCTCATGCATCTACAAGACCAGCCACTGGGCGCAGCTTCTTTTGTTTTGTTCGGGCTTATTCGCACATCAGCAATTGGGACGCGGAGTCCAGCATCATGTGCTCGGATACTTCAGGTCTGGAGAAAGTGATGGGGACTAGAGTGTTGTATTTTTCACTCAATTCCTTCGGCTGAGCTGCAACACAGGCTACCTGCCGCAGTCTCGTGCCGTGTCGGTTGCCCTCGTTGTCTACCAGCCAATCGACTCGCGGTCCGTCTGGTAGCCCCTTGATGATTCGGCGGTCTCGCACGTCTAGCTGCAGGCAATTTGCGGTTTAAAAGTACATACCGAGCACAAGACTGCAGGGCATAGAGCTGGTACGAGGCACAACAATGAATGGCATGGTATTCATTTTTAATCCCTTCCAGATTAGAGAGAGAGACGCCACTTCATCACAGACAAGCCCAGACTTCTGCCCTAACGGTCGCAGTTCATATTTAGTTGAGGACTGTCAAGAGTGAGTCAGTCCAACACTCTCCAGTAAAGATGCTTGAATTAGGTTTTTCTGTACTCACGTATCAATGAAGCCTCTCACGCTAGCTGCTCCACCCAGGGCAACATTGATATACATCAAGGAAACGGGCGAGACGCCAAATAGGTTTACACCACTAACACTAGTAGCCTCAGTGGTTATGCTCTGGTGTGGGCCACACGAAAACCTTCCTTCTCCTACTAAATTGATTTTAACCTCATCGCAATACAAGGGATTTGATGATACTAGCTCCAGCACTGCCCTCTCAGTCCCAGAGCCACTTAGTTTAAACAGCCCCGTTCAAAATTTCCGCGGTCACATTTGCGCGAAACTCGTGATCTACGGGGGCAGTCCTTACCCAGGTGATCTCCTTCACAGTGAGAACATCGTGGGGCAAACTGCCCTAGAAGAGCAGAAAACTTGGGACAATCTTTGTACCTGTGAGAAAAACTGCCACAAACAGTACATGCGCCACTCTTAAACCAGCAGTTTGGTTCTATGTGGCCTACTCGCCCGCGATAGCGACACTGAACAGACGAGCCACTTGATTCGTCTCCAGGGGTTTTACTTGAATTCTCATCATTCATGACACTGCCTGTGCCCAAATGAGCTTTATCTTCCACTGCATTCATCATTGAACATCCCAGCCTCTCCATTCTTGTCCTCAAATCATCTTCATCATCAGAATCATTATACAGTTGTGCTCTCCTCTGTTTTCGGTCATGACGTTCAGCTATTTCCATGATCTCCTGCCATATTACCTTTTTACCAATGTTAAGCATGACTTTCAGCTACTCCTTCTTCTCAATGCTCCTGGAAAACCACCCTAGGACTGTCAGTGTTTACCGCCGCTTCATTTGTTTCAAACACTCCTTATAGTCACTGGGATACGCACGATTGGCCACCTCTTGAATCCGCATACAATACAGCTTGTAGGACTCCCCAGGCTTCATGATGATGGTCCTTAGCTCAAGCTTGTACTTGTGGGTCTTACCAACACTCTGGGACTTGAACCACTGCAACAGAGCTGGTCACATTTCTCGGTACTTGAGACGTGATCCTCCTAGAGCATCAGATGCCTCTCTGATCTCACCTGAAATGAATCCGGAGAGCTCCTTGGTACAATCTCGCTCTGTACCATCATATTTTGCCCAAAAATACCTCTCATAGTCGTCCAGGAGCCCCTTGAAAGGCTGAGTGCCATCGATATCAAAGACCTCGGGAGTAACTACACCCTTGGGAAAATACCTCCTCCCGGAAGATCTAGTCTCCATAACACTGGCATCGCTTGATAGACCTCCTCCTCCGAATCTGAGCTTCTGTCTGATATTTCAACAAACTCCACCAGTTTTTTCTTTGCCTGTCCATAGGACTTCCTGGCATTGTATTTAATTCTGTTAGACTTTGGCATGACTATATCAGAGGAGTCGGACTCAGGCTCTCGGTACTGCTGGATTCCCTCTGACTTACTTTTAAGAACTGGCTGCTGTTGCCGCAATCCATGGGTTGAATCATCCTTTGAGTTCAACTTGGGCTGCTCAATTTTGCTACTCACCACCTGAGACTCCCTCCGCAAACACCAGTACATACTCTCCATCAACTAATGATAGCACGCTTCCAAGTGGAAAACTTGTGGTCATCCAAAATAGTCAGAACACATGGGATTCTGAATATGGCAGAACTACCACTGGAGAGCTTGTTGAAGTAATCAACTGAAAGTTGCATCCTGGTTCACCGCTCAACCTGGTTAGCTACCCATTCGGGGAACAAAATGGCACAAATTGAGTCCAATGTCAGCAGCGTCATCTCGGCATCATCCACCTTCTTGATGTGGCCCGACAGGAAGTCGATCCTCACCTGCTCCTTCCTCAGCTCTGAGAGAATGGACTGCAGCTGAATGAGCTCAATTGCACTCGCTGCCCTTTCAGTACAACTGCCTGCTCCGCAACTCTCGAGCTTTTCTTTCCCAAGGAGCAAGGCTTCTGAGCTCCCCGTCACCAGGGTGTCAGAGAATGCAGACTTGGCTCCCCCAGCAGACACCGAGCTCAAGTGGTGACCACTTCCCTCAGCACGGCCATGGATGCTCCACAACTCGCCGTCATCATGGTATGGTCATGCGTCACCCACAGCAAGGGTGGTCTCAGCTCCCCAGGAACCATACAATGTAGCTCTCTCCATTGTACTGTAGTGATATATTTATAATCTGTTCACTACTTTTGCACCATCTACTGTCCCAGCTTTTCTTTATGGCAATGAAGTCCCTGTTCGGGCGCCAACTTAGAAGTGTTCCGGCCCGGATTAACGGAACAGATCCAAGAATTTTAACTACCAGGGTTCTCTGGCAAGCGAATCCAGAATAATTGCGATCTTTCATTAATGCTGAGACAGGTACTAAGTGGTGTAAATGAAACGCAGCTGTTCCATTAAGATTTATTACTAAAATCGAACTTAGGACGCCTATTCCCATATAAGGACTTATAAATGGCAACTATTTTCGGCTGAAAGTGTAACTCTGAATTTCACTAAATCCATATACATATTTACACAGGACCCTATAGCTGCTTAACATTGAACACGAATTGCCGGTATCACAAAAATATAAACACAAATAACTCTGGCAAATATCACTGATATATTCCTTCCCCACTATTCCAAATTACATAATGGTCACCAGGGAAGTATCACAATTGACTTGGTTAAATACATATATATAAATACATACATACATTATTGCATAGTGAATATTTACAGTATAAACAAAAGCAAATATACAAATCAATAAACAATAGATTCAGGTAGCTAATCACCTTGCCCCAGATAATGAGCTGGCACCATGGACAGCTACAACCAAGCAGCACTAGAGGGCGGTAAAAGCACCAAGCCAACTCTGGTGAAGAAAACATGTATAACTAATGAACAGAAAGAACAGCATATGTAGTTTTATAACGGTATGAAACACTTCAAGAACATAGGATCACATAGTACACACCCTACAGCCTGCATTGCTACTCAGGGAACTACCACTAATATAATATAGTTGCACAACAACATTTGAAAGGTAGCTAACAGAATTAATAAGACTGCCAACAGCCACAGATGACGATTTACCTTCCAAGAGCACTAAAGGGGCTGACAATCACGGGTAGTAGCAACTCTGCACTGATGGCAATCGGGTAGACCACAAGACAGATGGAAGCCCGGACCTCCACTGGCGGAGATGAGTCGAGGAATAAGCTGCAACAAGTAAATTGTTACACAACTAGCTCACTTACAACACACATAAAAACACACCAGCATAGCAGGCACCAGGCACCCAGCAACAATGCAGTCAACATTCTATCGTTGTTTTGCCAACGTTTATATTTACATGTTGCGCATAATGATCAACCTTACTTTACTCTAACATTATTTATCACAGCACAAGCTTCAATGCAATAAGAATAAATCCACTATAACAATGCCTCTCTTAACTGTATTTAATACTCATCTTTTATTTAAATTTCTTAATAAATGCCTCAACGGCCAAGATCTTAACGCATATCCAACTGATATCACAACTTCAAACCAGAACCACTCTCATCACTAACACTCTTCAACACTGATTTGAATGAAATAGTTAGTCCCACATGTTATTTCCAACACACGGTTCCTACGTAAAATACCGCAAAAGTTGATTCAGAGAACAACTCTAAAAGCTAATGTAATAATTGACAGCATCTTCACACATGTATACAGACAGTGTGAAGACACACACCCTCCAATGTTCCAGAAGACAAAACAGCAACCAAGGAACTCCATCATGTGGACTGCTCCTGGCAAGCTACCGCAACCAAAAAAAAAACATTGCCAATCCTCAGTAACAGGTCAAAACCTCACAGTACTACTGGCAGGTGTATGTGATTACCTCACCTGCTAAATCTTCAGAGCAGGTCGATTCAATAACCTGGGATGAGGCACTTCAATTGCATATTCACTGCACTTTACATCAGATTAGAGTGCCAAGGCCATCCAGCGCACTGAAGTCAATGTGACTTCACTATCAGAAATACTTTCTTTACTCTAAAACAAAAATTAGAAAATTAGAGCATAATGAAAATCAAAATTAGCTTTGTATGAAAGACAAATAAATTATTAATATATACATGATAATTCACTACTAGGATTTTTACCCTACTACAGTGTAATATAGGAAGAGAAAATATGAATATCTGAACGCAACCTTAGATTATTAATGCCCTTTCTTAGTTTCATGCTTAAAGCTAGCTAAATATATTCTGTTAACTGATATACATTTTGTAAGAGGACTGATGTCATTAACCATGTGGCAGTCAAGCCTGACTATTTTGTGTTTAGCTAGAATATAATTTCAGCATGTATATATTCCCTATGAACCCTGCTGAATCCTATAATTACACACATAATTCATAATGCAGTGTTACGGCTAATCGATAAAATTGGGATTCCAATCAAATTAAATTCCATAACAGCCAATTCTAAAATATGAAGAGTCATTACCACTCAACAGAGCCAGTCCCTTCATTCTTCAATTTCAATAACAATTTATGCTCATAACTTGACTAGACTTGTGGGTACCAGACTGAGCCCAAACATTCCATTCAATTGGAGGCAAAAATTGTCGCCAGCGGCTTTAGTGGGTGAACTCAAGGCGGTCTTGAAAAGGAAACTTTACTCATGTTAACAGAGGATTTCTTCCTCAGCCTCTCACCCTATGGCCCAGCTAGGCTCCTTTCGGGGAGCACCACCAATGGAGATGACAGGCTCTCGAATCAAAAAAACGGTCCTTATCAAGAACGCCACAACATGCCCTGAATCCAGCTATTGCAGTCATCCTGGCAGAAGGTGTCATTCTTGGATGCCAGGTTCAGGACCAAGCCAGGGCAGCCCAAGTAATGGTGCCCTGTGAGCATTGTCTTCCAGTCCTGGTCTCCGGAGGAAATCACTATAACTAGCTAAGTTCATCACTGCCGATTTGTTAGTCTTGCATTGTACAACAACTTGAATTCACTTATCAATTCATGGGGGCAAATTAACTGCCCCTTTATTCATTCCCTTTCTATTCTCTTGTTCCGTAACTGAAAAGCCATTGTAGCTACAGCACAATACTGAAAATAATTCTATCTACGGACATCGCTTTCATTAAGTAATCTATACATAAGCAAAAGGTATCCTGATGAAGAAAATACCGCTTAATTGGATATAGCTTTGTAGCTACCGTTATATAAACATCTAAACTTATTTATTTTGAGCAGTTCTTTTGATATCTAAAAGTCTCTACATCTGTAATACAAAACAGTTTGTTTCATTGCAAATATCGCCATTTCAGTTCCATGGCCCTCTTTGAATCCAACCTGACCGTTTGTCTTAAACATAAATGTTTGCAATCTTGCATGAATAACCTGGTGAAGAACCTTGAAAATTGAGGTGGCAATAGCAATGGGGCAATAAATATTTATACCAGAAGGGTCCTTCGTTTTACATTTCAGAAAAGGAATCACAGTTACATGCATTACCTCTCTTGGTAGCTTCTTTAGATGAATGCAGCCAGAAAGAAAGAGAACAAGCAGTGAAGTCAGTCTGTGGGAAGCATTCTTGAACACTTCACTCAGTATGTGGTCCTTTCCATCAGCTTTGCTATTTTTGAGACCTTTGACAATGCTCCTAACCTCTACCACAGAAACCATTTTGTTAACAGCAGGAATATTATCGAGGGCATTTTGCACCCAACCTCCATTCTCTTGCGTGTTAACAGAATTAGCAATGTGCTGGAAATGCTCCGCCCAGACCCTTGCAATGTTTGTTTCCCCAGTTACGCAGGTTTAAGTGCTTTATTTTTATGATAAGTTGACCAAATTTTGTTACAGAAATCTTTACATTTACCTTCTCGCAATTTTGCTAGAAGAGCCTGTGCACGCAACTGTTGCTTGTTCTCTCTCCAAACGCAAATTCTCGACAAAACCGTGACTAAGCTATCTTCATTGCTACCGCGAATTGACCTCCCCATGGCCTTCCAGTAATATTCCAATTAAATACAGCGTCTTGTACAGCATAATTCAGTTCTCGTTCATTTCAATCTGGGACGTTATATTTGCTCGGTTTTCTACTGACAAAAACACGCCGGCCTGCAATTAATATACACTGCCTGGTACAGCCATACAGATCATTCAATCTTACGTTATCAACATCCTCATTCACTCTGAGATGCCTACCAGGAATATGAGTAAGATGGACATTGAGCTCAACATAGAATCTGTCCAGGAGTTCCCAATTTGTATAATTCCAATCAATCGTGTTAACCTCGCGAGAGTTTGGTTGTCTGGGAGTCTGCATTCCATCTACACTCAAAGTTACCCCTACAACACGGTAATCCATGCAGGCAACATTGGGCTTAAGTGACAGGAAATTGTTGCATCTAAAAACAGCTAGGACAGAGCAATATGATCGACCCATAAGGTGGAAAGAGAACCGTGATCCACATGCTTGTATTTGTCAGGTGGCAGCAGCCTTGTGTCCTGAGATGCAACAGTATGCTCAGGAAATGACTCTTCAATCTCAATGAGTCTATTTGTGTGTGGGGAGGCATTAAAATCATTTAAAATATACACTTGTTGCTCTTCCCTACTCTCCAATATACCCCCATGAACACCCATGCATCTGAGATATTCCTCCAGATTTTCACCGACGTTGACAGGGAAGTAAACATTTAAGAACAGCACAGAGGACTCGTTAAATGTAACGCTTAGACCCAGGATTCAATTGCAATCGCGTTGATTAATTTTTAAATGTCAGCTCAGATATTGTTGCCAAATGAATGTCAAATGAGAAAAAGTGAGGTTTTATTGATCCAATTGGAGTACGTTGTGTTGAGACTTTATGGTTTTGGTTTGTATATGACCATTGAAAGGGGTTTGAAAGGGAATAATTCAATTTGCGTAATTAAAATTTATGAGCGATCAGGGTTAGCCGGGAGACATGTGGACAGTTCGGTGGGCTTTCACCGGTGATGAGAACTTATGATTGGTGACTGAGCCACGAACCCGCTGAGAAACGGTCGTTTGACTTTGATGGTCACAAAGAGTTTTGTCAGAATCTGGACGTTTCACTTACAAGGATGGCCGTAAAATTGATAGACAGATTTGTGATTTGTTTTCCCTTCTTTTGTCTTTATTAGTCGTGGCACTTATCATTTGCTGGTGGATGAAGTGAGATAGGCAAACACTTGTGAGGGCTCGCGAAGTCGAGTTCTGCATCGCTCTCCCTCACAGCAACTAACATGAAATTCACATCCTGTATATAGTGTATTGTTTGTTAAGATGAAGGTATTATATTTTAGACTATTGTATTGACTTCCATTGGAAATGTGTTGGAGATCGAGTTTCTCTCTGGCGGCGGGTATCCCTTTGCACGTCAACTGCAATTTCCCTCTGGCGGCGGGAATCCCACCGCACTTCACCTTACCAGCAAGTAAGTCAAATTTCAAGTTCCCGGGTTCTGCAAGGAACCGTTCAGCAACAAGAATTTTGGGTGCCACCAATCAGCTCCAAGAGCGGCAACAAGGAGTGGAGGCAAAGCCAATCAGCATCTTGGAAGCAGCACATGGATCTTGAAATGCTAAGTCCTGGACTAAAGGAAAGTTTGTAATTGAGCATTGCAGTGCACTTTTTAGCAACGAAATATTGATTGTTGACAAGTCTAGGTAGAGATAGTACCAACCTGGTACAGGTGTAAGGGAGCAAACTGTAATTATTAAAGAATTAGCATGTAGAAACAACATACTCATCACCTATAGTGTTATAGACGTGCTCTGGGTGAGGATAACAGTGCTAGCCTCTTATCATTTTCCACCAGGGTCCTCCAGCAAAACGGATCTAGATTATTCATCAACCCCTAAGCTTTTCCCATCAATAATTTCAACTGGATGCAATGGGTAACAAATAGAATAATAGGCAGTTTTGGTTATATACTTGAACAACTGTTGAGCCACTGACACTTAGGGATTTCCAAGACATCGACAGAAACCAATTTTTGTTATTCTGAACCAAGATAATAAAGGGAGCTGAGGCAATAATATGAATGTGAAGCAATCTCAATACCAATCACAACAATTCTTCTTGGTGACAAACATCATGAATTGAATCAATAGTTTTCATTTTATTTATTCACTGGTCAAACTGGAAGGATGTGGTAAATTTGTTTTAAACTCTGAAACGAATGGAAAATGATTTAAATAAGTTTGATCATTTAAAAATTTGACTTTAATTTTGGTTAAAACAGGCTGCACTACTCAATTGCAATCAACAAATACATAATAATGAGTAGCAGGCCTACACTACTACACTCCTCCCCACAAGCCTGTTTTAAGCTAGATAAAATGGGGACAACATATTACCAAGCATCTCAACTTTGATGCAACACACCATGGATCGAATGGCCACATGAAAGCACATTAACAAATGAAGTCCACTGTGCATGTTGAACACAGTTGAAATTTTACATATAAATGAGTTTAACCTCAGGGATACCACCTTAGGAATTTAGATTCAAGCAAATAAAGACAACGTAAACTCAATAAAATTATTTTCAAACATCCAAAAGCTAGCTACATCCCCACCGGATCATTCTTTAGGCGGAAGATAAGGAACATCCATTTTTATTGATCACAAAACATGTGTAATAGGATTGGAAATACTTCTCTACTCTAGTACCTCATGGTTTGTAGCCTGCATAACTGACACAGGATACCCAACAAATTCATGGCCTCATGTTGGCAGGTATTTGAGTTATTTGGATTAAACTTTGATGGAAAGAAGCCAACTTCAATTTCTCATACAAACTTGATTGTGTATTGAATAAACAAGTTTTAACGTCCTCCTTGGCACAGCCAGATGAACACATGTTACATCTTTACAATTCTATGTCACATCCTTCCGGGAGGATCACAGTTACTGCACAAACAGCAGAGCACAAATCAAACTCTGATCCATCAAAAGACATGTTCCATGTTTCAACACGAGGAGAAAAAATCACATTAGTAGCAGTTACTGGTATTTCCCTGGGTAGAGCCTCAGGACACTTTTCCCAGGTATATCAAACAGTGAACAGAGAAGATAACTCTATATTACAATCCATGTAGGAATCCACGTCTAACAACAATAATAAGAATCTGGTTGTGAGCCACCCAGTTCTGGCATCATTATTGGTTGACCGTTTATTCATCTCCTGCACCCCACTTAAGGAAGTAAGATTTGAAGACATTAGCTCTAAATCCAACTGGTTAGATTTATTCTCATCAGGGAAGGCTCCAATACAATGCTCTGCAACTTCCCCTCAAGTCTCAGAGCCATACAGTTTAACTGCTCTGTTATGTTAAAGGTTTTCAGGTTGCAATAATTAGGTAAAACAAAGGTAGGAATGATCAAACATTGGTTTTATAATGATCTTTTTGTATATAGAAAAGTAACAAGTCAACAGGTAAACTCAATAAAGCACTGAAATAATATTGATTGTCATAACGGACACAAATAAACCAAAGTGTAAATGAACAGCAAAAATAAATGTATTAGGTGTAAGACGAGCGTAGGTTAGAGTAGGAGGCCTACACCCGAAGACTTCAGCTGCTGGAGAGGTATCTGTCCGATGGCTGTGGCCGATGGCAAGTGTCTGCGCTCTGCCTTCTGTCGTTTGGGTCTGCGCCCTGAATAATATGGGAGGGCCTTGAGTAGGTGTATGAAGAAATCCTCCAATAAGGGAACAATTCACATTTTTGGACCAGCTAAAGAGGCGGGGCGTTTTAATACCCAGACCTCATTGGTACTCTACAATTGAGTCCGTTAACTAAATTACAGGCTCCTCCCATCTATTGTTTACCATACATGATACCCTGAGCTAAACAGTGGTATTGGATCTAGTCCCTATGATTGCTAACACACGGAGTTTTACAAGGTGCACAAATGGCCCTCGACTCGTCAATGTCACTTACGTTACACGATCCGCGAAGGGGCCACCTGTTTTTTTTAAACAAACATCGGAGGGGAAATAAAAATATGCGTTATAAAACTACATGTGCTGTTCTTTCTGTTCATTAGTTATACATGTTTTCTTCACCAGAGTTGGCTTGGTGCTTTTACCGCCCTCTAGTGCTGCTTGGTTGTAGCTGTCCATGGTGCCAGCTCATTATCTGGAGCAAGGTGATCAGCTACCTGAATCTATTGTTTATTGATTTGTATATTTGCTTTTGTTTATACTGTAAATATTCACTATGCAATAATGAGGAGGCAGTAAATTGGTTCTTAGTGCTTATTCCTGAAAATCTGTTTGCCGTTGACCTTGTATGCTGTTTACTTACTGTGGTCGATCCCATTCCTCAGCTTGCTACCTACGTGGCCTAGCAGGGTTGTGGTCCTTGCACCAGGGAGAGCGGAACCAGGTAATTTGGGATGTGTAAAGCTTTTGCCAGACCTGGTTCTCCAACATTATTCGGGGGACTGCTTGGTCAACTAAATCATGTTCTGAGCAGTTTATGTGCATATTTGTATATAACCAAGTCAATCGTGATACTTCCCTGGTGACCATTATTTAATTTGGAATAGTGGGGAAGGAATATATCAGTGATATTTGCCAGAGTTATTTGTGATTATATTTTTGTGATACTGGCAATTCGTGTGCAACGTTAAGCAGCTATAGGGTCCTGTGTAAATATGTATATGGATTTAGTGAAATTCAGAGTTATACTTTCAGCCGAAAATAGTTGCCATTTATAAGTCCTTATTTGGGAATAGCTGTTGTATATATGTACAGAATGTATATTGAGTGGTTTCACTCTTTTTATGAGAGAGATATAATGTTTTGAATTAAAAGTCCTAATAACCCTTTTTATAGATCCAGCTCCCAATTAATCATTTTATCTGTGCTGATTATGTTTGTATTGTCTATCTTTCAGTTGAGCAACAGCTTCCTTGGTCGTTGTTGTCTCAGCTCCCCCTATTTTATGGCGTCCTAAGTGCGATTTTAGTAATAAATCTAAATGGAACAGCTGCGTTTCATTTACACCACTTAGTACCTGTCTCAGCATTAATGAAAAATCGCAATTATTCTGGATCTGTTTGTCAGAGAACACTGGTAGTTGAAGTTCTTGGATCTGTGCCGTAAATCCGGGCCAGCACACTTCTAAAACACTATTTACTATTCACAGAAGCAGAGTAGAGTTGTATGCCATAATCTATTTCTACTTGTGTGCGGTTATTTATATTTTTTTTTGTTCTGTAACCCTAAAATAAGATGTCTCAATTGTAATACTATGTCCATGTTGTTTGTTAATAAAGCTTTGTATAATATTATTACTGTTAATAATACTGAACTTGTAGGTTTTTCTACCTGACAGCTTCTTTCCGACTGCCGAGCCCTGTTGAGAAGTTGCTTGACCTATCCGGGCAGACGAAAAAGTAGAACGTCCAATTCCTACCAAAGTTTTGAATAAGAGGCCCAAGAGGAAAGCTCCAACAAACTATTGCTGGGATTATAGAAATGATTCGTAGTCGAAATAGACTAAACATAAACATTGAAAAGAGCGTGCACCAGCTGCCCGCTGAAGTCTGAAATCTGTATGATCAGATTCTCAAAGCACAGATTTCCAGATTTCATTTGCGTGGTGGTGGTGAGAGGGAGTGCCTGCTTTGTGCTCCCAGAGTTTGTGACCCGTTCAGAGGGTGGTGATTATATTTGTGCTGATGCATTGCACAGGTGGTGTATAAGATCCTGGTGCACATTTTGAATCTCGCATGATCTCTGAACAATAGAGATAATAATGAAAAACAGTGTGTGAGCTGATCTCTTGACACAGGCCACCAAGTGAAAATGGCGAGAGGGTAGCGCCTACAGAGCGTGTAACTTGAAACCAGAAGCACTAACACAGTGAGAGATGGCACCAAAAGGCAAGGATGTCAGCAGTGCAGGTGAAGGTGAGAATAACGTACATGTAAATGATGTACTATGTTTTCTAAGAGCAAGAAGAAA
>SDVV010004564.1:0-20064 GCA_016164225.1 Gammarus roeselii
AGGTCGACGGGACTTATTTAATCGGTAACATCCCTGAAGTTCGGTGCCAACATCGACCCCGGAATGACGTTGTTCAGAGCAATAATACGATCGCGCATGGAGTACGGAGTCGATGTCTACGGTTCAGCAGCCTAAACTACTCTCGACCCTCTCTCGACAATCGCAAATAATGTTTTGCGTATCACAACCGGCGCGTTACGCTCCACCCCAATCAAATCCTCTAACGTGCTCGCCAACGAACTTCCACTTCCGCTCCGGTGAGACAAACTTGTGCTATAATACTATTTTAAGACTAGAAGTCTAATCAACAACCCGGCAGTCAGCCACTTCACCAACAAATCCGATAAGCGCATTTCCGCGGCTGAAAAGAATATATGCCCACCGTTTTCCCTACGCGTAGATAACCTGCTGACCTCGCTGAACATCAATCGTTAAGCTATAAAGCCTTCATTCTCCTACCGAATTCTTCAAATTAACACATCAACATGGATGATCAACCCACCCCCGGTAAGCCTAGACCTGCAAGTGTACCCTAAAGCAACTACTCCAACCAACGCGTACCGGCAGGAATTCCCAAGACTACTCGAGGAAGAATATTTAGAGCACCGATATGAACACACTGACGGCTCTAAAACCGCGGACGGAGTGGGAGCCACCGCTGTGTGTGGGAACATCCCACTCTCAGCCACCCTCCCACAAGAGGCCTCCGTGTTCTCTGCGGAACTCCACGCACTCGAACTAGCAATCTCTATTGCCAAAACAGATCACTTCCCCAAATACGTCGTATTCTCAGACAGTCTGAGCGTCCTCACCCAGCTTGAAACACTGCACTACGAACATCCGCTCTACGTAAAATGAAGCACGATCTCTTTGTGATGTCCAAGACGGGTCAGGCAGTTGAATTCGGCTGGATCCCCTGACACGCGGGAATAAGAGGAAACGAACTTGCGGACTCTCTTGCTAAACGGTCATCTACTCACCAAGAACAATTTTTTGCAATACATTACCGGGACTGGTTCCCTGTCATCAACTCCCATATAACATCCCGATGGGATGAAATGTGGCAACAGTCAAACCCTCAGTCGGAGAATGGGAAACAAAGTTCACCAATAGGAAAAACAAAGTGTTCATCAACCGCTTGTGCACGGGACACACGTGGATAACTCACAACCACCTAATGGATGTCGACACAGGACCAAACGCGCCACCTTGCCCCTGTTGCCACAAAGTGGCTATCAGCGAAAACTTCTTACTGATGGATTGCAACGCCCCCGCGGCAGATCGACGAGCTTTCATAAAGCCCCCCGTCCAACCTACAAAGCCTACTCATCGATCCGACCTACCGTAAAAAGTTTATCGTTTTCGGAAAACACACCGGACTATACGAAGCTGTCTAAGCCCCAAACACCTGTGCGATTGAGGCGGTCTCTTCCCCCCATTTCGCACAGATACCAAAACATTTGTGTTACTCTCTTGTACGCGATAGTACGCGAACGTGCTACAATTGAAATATGTACTTGATTTCATCTTGAAAAGACTATTATTTCCGCACGCGAGGTCGCGCGAACTTACCTGAATCAATGACGGTATCGCCATACGGGGGAGCCTATTATGACTCCCGTTGAGTCATAGTTAAATCCTCATACAACCTTCTCTCTGCTTCTAGCCCCAACATCTTACAGCTCACTACACTCTTCAGTGCACCCAACACATCACACCCTTCCTTCCCGCGAGACTTCACCTTCGTTTTCACAAGTTCTATCATCGCCACATGTGAAGCTATTAATTGTAAATACTGAAATTCATCCAATTCCTCTTCATTTAGAAGGACACTAAATTTACTAAATTTACTCACACGTTTACCACCCATTCTGCCAAAGTCCGGCACTAACATGTTTTCCAGCTTCTCTAAAATATAAACAATCCTCTGGATAGCCCCCCAATAGGGCACACTAGAACATACCTATCCGTCACTTCTTCCATGCAAAATCATAAATGTGAATTTTTCGCTGAATTTATTTATAAAATTAATTTAGTTATTCGTTTTCGGGTATCAGCTATTTCTTTGTGCGTACCCATATTGGGTACACCCAATTACCTTAGATTCTATCACAATTATGAGTGAATCTAAGGTAATCGATTACATGTTAATCCGAACAGTTATGAAAATACAGTTTGACGGGCAACTCACTTGAAAATGCGGCGTTGTAACTTAGCATTCCTAAGACACTGTCACTACATTGAACTGCTCAATAGTTTTACATACCGCATGGTCAGTTGGAGATACTGAATCATTCGACAATTGCCATCTGCATTGCGTTTTTGAATCATTAAATTTTTCCCTGTTGAAGTGTAGGGTCAGTCCACGCTTTCACCGCTCGCCGCTCCAGGCAAACGGTGGCTTGGGCCAAAAGATTGATGCGGTCCGTCAGAATACCGAATGTGAGAGTCTCGCAGCTGTGGGCACAGAATGCAATTTATCGGGTTAAAAAAATGACAGCGGACGAACAAGGGGTAGAGGGCATTGAAATAGAGGGCGAGAAACATGGGGCAAGAAACGTGGTTCACAAGGGACTTGTGAACCAAAAGAACACGGCACGAGACATGCAGCGCTGCGAGTGTCTGCATCAAGGGTTTTTGAACGACAAGAACAGGGCACGAGACACGCAGTGCAGTAAGTGTCAGAATCGGGGACTTGTGAAACGAAACCGGCAAACAGGACACAAGACACGCCATGCAGCTGGTATCAGCATTAAGGTCTTTTGAACGACGAGAAGAGGACCCGAGATACACAAGGCAGCGCACGTTTGAATCTTGAGATCATGAACCAATGGAACCGCTCTGGGCTTGAATGCGTTAGACTAGTGTTGTCAGTGTAAAAGTTATCGTCACTGGCACGTTACGAGTATGAATACTGACACAGATCACGACCCAGATGTATTGGCAGGGGAGGAAGAGGAACTGAATTTCCCGATCTTTTGGAATAAACCTAGAAACCTTCTCCGAAAGCATTGTTCGAACAGACACAAGTTTATTATGCTGTTAGGTGTGAGATGTGACGATGGTTTGCAAAAATCAGGCCTTTCCATTAGTCTTTTGAACAAAATGCAAACTTGTGTGAATATGGGAAATAGCCTTCGAATAGTGATTGAACTAAAAGGTTCTTCCATCATGCTAGCCGTCCTACTGTTGCAGTTCTATTGTTACAGTCGTACGGTTACAGCCCTACTGTTGCAGTCCTACTGCCACCGTCTTACTGTAACAATCTTACTGTTGCAGTCCTTCTGTTACAGCACAACTCTTGCTGTCCTACCATTACTGTCTCACTCCAACAGTCGTACTGCTGCAGTCCTTCTGTTACAGTAATTCTGTCGCAGTCTTCACCATCAGTTCGTACGTTAAGAGGCACGTATGAACGGAAAGGAAAAATGACTGCAACACGTATTTTGGCTTCTTTATTTCAACAGAAAACATCTGTTCATATAAGGTGGGGTGATTTGTTACGTTTCCCCTGCCATTTAGAGAAGCCCCTAGGTTGTTCGTATCTTTGTAATCATTTAGAATAAAAAAAAAAATAGATAAAACAAATCAAAATAACGATTCAAGAGCGGAAAAGCTGTTTTCCTGAAACGACAGAACATGTTAGGGGAAACATATTCGTTGTACACGAAAACTTTATTCCCAGTGTGTTGTTCGAGAGACAGCGCAGTGAGAGGCAGCGACGGCTCCTGCACCAGGAGTTATTGCGGGATGGACTTGCAACAGGTAGTGTTTATATAAATATTTGAAGATATCTTGGTAATAAATGCATATTAAATATGAAAAATTACATTAACAGGTATAAAATGTAATAACTAAATAACTGAAAGCTTCTCAGAGTGTGAGTAATAATTTACAGTGATCTGACCATATTGTCTGCTATAAAAATCATGAGCAGGATATGTTATGGTCTTGTTAGAATTTATGAGATTTGATAGCGATTGGAACGTCGGGAACTCTAACAAAACAGTTATTTAATCCGTAAATTATGGGCTAACGAATTTATCGATAAAACTTTATTTGTACCAATGAATCTAAATCCCCTCCAAAAAGTTTACGTTAGCCTTCTAACTTGTAAGAATTTTTCGATACACTATGGGAAGATCAGAGCGTAGGAGTGGGATTACTAAACAATAAAGTATTACAAAAAAAATTATCCTCCTAATCCTTTCCTTATCGCGACATACTTTGTGACGTTGCGTTTGCTAGGGTCAGGTCTGCTGATTTAGATGCCCTGCATTGCACGACAGGTTATTTGTGCAATTGCATGGCTTATTTCCTCGATGGGAGGGCCGGAAAGGCTGCATGGCAGGGTCTTTAGGGCTCTAATAAAGCAGGAGAGTCAACTGATTAAAATTGTGATATGCTCGGAAGTATGTTGCTAATCTCATTTTTTGAGGTGACACAAGACGGTTCCAATTTATGCATTGACGTCTCAGTGATATTTCTCTTTGTGATTCCGCAGTGTATTCGCGCACACGTTCAACTTTCATCATCAACCAGTGAATTCAATCAAAGACTGACAAACTAACCTGGCAAACTAGCAGCCATTTACGATTGTCAGACGACCAACACCAAGCCTAGGACGTGTTTTTTACCTTTCATTTGATGCAGTTTGTCCAGTACCCGTCAGGAGAGCTCCGCTTTTCCAGGATTCTCGGTTGTGTGTGGATCGCGTGTCGTGATACAGTTGCGTGCTGCCGTGTGGATGGAAGGGAGGTCAGCTATCGCCACTGTTGTATAACGTGTACACTGATGAGTTGAATTACCTGCTAAGTAGAGAAAACCAAGGGTGTCATGTCGCCAACTGTTGTGTTATCAATCTTAGTTATGCAGATGATATGGTGTTGTTAGCACCGACTCTCTCAGCATTGCAAAAGCTTCTTGAAATCTGTAATAATTTTGCTGAACCTCATGATATTGTATATAACACTGCAAAAACTGTATGTATGCTGGTTAGACCGAAGGGTCCTAGTTACTACCTATCGACTGAGATAAAACTAGGCGGTGTTGCACTGGATTATGTAGATGAATTTCAAAAACTAGGGCACATCATCATAGCAGATTGCACTGATGACAAGGATGCTGCAAAGCAAACAAGGCGGCAAAATGCAGTTGGTAACATGCTGTTACAAAAATTCTCGTTTGCACCAAGGAAAGCTAAAATCCAACTCTTCAAATAATATTGTTATTCGATTTATTGTAATGCACTGTGGAGAAAATACTTCCAATATAGCGTGAGGAAATTGACAGTGAGTTATGATGACACATTTAGACGGCTGATGCAGGTCCCTCGCTCGACGTCAGCGAGCAGGGTTTTTTGCTGAAAACCAATCAAATCACATCAAGGTACTGTTCCGTAAATCGGCACACAGCCTTATGACTCGAGTTATGAACTCCCCAAATGGAATCATCATTGCAATCTGCTCTGGTGATGCGCTCGCTGCCTCGTCATTGTTAAGGCGATTGAGAGAATTACTATACGCATAGGCAGGATAGAGTTGTATGCCGTAACTTATTTTTAGTTGTGTGCGGTAATTTTATAACTTTGCTCTCACTGTAACCCTAAAATAAGATGTCTCAATTGTAGTACAATGCCTATGTTAGTTGTTAATAAAGCTTTTGTTATTATTATTATTATTATTATTGTTTCACCCATTAAATATTTACTATGTACGATTTTATTGTTTCAAACGACGAACATGCCATCTGTGTATGATTTTTTTTTTTTATTTTTTTTATTATTTTTATTTTTATCCTCACCATGTGCCCGAACCATCTCTGAACACGCGAATCAACTTTGTCCTCTAACTTCTTCAACATCCCCGTTCTGATGCAAACCCCGTCATTAGTGAACCTGCCTCTCAGCGACACTCCAGCCATGCTCCTCAAACATTTCATCTCGAAAGCATTCAACCTCCTTCTCTTTTCTGCTCTCATCCCCAAGTCTCAGCTCCGTATAGCACAGTTGGCACAACGACACCCTCATACAGCCCTCTCATTGCTTCCATCCCCAACGTTCTGCAGCTCATTACGCTCTTCAGTGGACCCAAAACTTTACACCCCTCCTTCAATCGCGACCTCACCTCAGTTTCCACTAATTCAATCTTCTCCACATGGGAGCCCAGATACTTAAAACTTCGAACTTCTTCCTGCTACTCTTCATTTAGGAGGACACTAATTCAGCTCGCATCGACAGTCCTCGAGCATCTCATTACTTTACTTTTACCCACGTTCACTCGGAGCTTCCTCCTCTCACACACTCTACCAAACTCAGACACTAACTCATCCCCTCGCTGCCGAATAAAATCGTACGAAGACAGGCTACGTGAACTCAATCTTTATTCGCTAGAGAAAAGTCGCGTCAGAGGTGACATGATCGAAGTGTGGAAGATTATGAAGGGTAAGGAAAACGTCGATCGAGCGAGCCTTTTCACTCTAGACACAAACGGAGTAACTAGAGGAGCAATGGATACAAAATCCTTAGGAAACGTTTCTCACTCGACATCACGCGCAATTTCTTCACGTATAGAGTTGTCGAAGAATGGAACAAACTCCCAGCGGAAGTTGAAAACAGCAAGAAAATCGAAACGTTTATGCCGTTGCTCGGTTAGCTCTACATAAATGGCCGATCAATAGCTAAACCGTTCCCTTTCCTGATGTTATAAAAATCAGAATGGCACACGAAGCTCTCATAGACGTTCTACTGCAGAACTAATCCTCTTGCTATCAAAAGGCAACCTAGTTTGGGCCAATAAGTCTCTTAGCCGTTCTACTTCATAACTAATCCTCTTGCTATTAAAAAGCAACCTAGTTTGGGTCAATTATCCTGTTGTTGTCTTCCTTCACTTATAAACACTTGTAAACTAGGCTACATAGCTTCCCCTCTAAATCTGCAACCAGGGCCGTATCATCCGCAAATAACAACTGGCTCAACTGCCATCTCCGCCCATTCGCTTCCAACAGCTCCAAGCCATAGCCCAGCACAACTTTTGGTTGAAGAATATTATATTCAATAATTGAAAAGTGCTTGGGAAATATAAAATTCCAGAATCATTCAATGAAACTCGTAGGAGAAGAGTTTTTTACATATATAATGAAGTTATTCTTTTCTTGGATTGAACGAATTTTAGTGCATGCGGTGTGGTCGAATGATGGAGTGGCATGCTCGTATGACATGGTATGAGAGGGCTTTTTAGTGTTGAACAATAACAATAGCACAGCGTTTGTTGGAGGTGCATGGATAAATCTAACCGTTTGTAAGTCCGAAAGTATTGCTTTGTTTCCGTAACAATACATAAATATTCATGAATGATTCCATTTTCTGTTCCTCAAACCAAATCTCACAAATGGTTTTGCATCTTGGCATTAAATTACCATTATAAACAGCTTCTGAAGAGTTAAGTTTAAATTGCCTAACATGTCATTCAAGGGGGACGGGGCAGGGGAGCAAAATGAAACGTCACTATGATAAAAATGAATAATTCATTCCCCCGTGCAATAAAGGTTTGTTCCATCACGCAAAAAACATTCGCCCCCTCTTGATCTTTGCCGACCATTCCGTTGCAATAGGCAAATTTAACATTCACTGTCCAGCGAAAATGATAACGACAGCAGCTCTGATGAGGTAATGAGTTACCACTTCAATGATGTTCAGTTTGTTTCAATAATAGTCAACAACACACAAAACTAGCCTACCACAGACTCACATTTAGGTTGCATTGGCCCTTGGCAGCTGGTTTGCCAGGATCCGGACAATCCAATTTATTAATACAGTTATGGAAGATGTTTTGAAATGAATTGTGATCATTCTAAGCGTCGTTTTTGTACCTAGTATTATACAATGCTTTTCAACGATCGTTTCGAATGACAAAATCATTAATCGGATCAGAGGAGATGTTATTCGCAATTTCATGTTATTACGCTCGCTACCTTGTAGTTATGAGACGCCGTCGATTTCGACACTCATGCATCTTCTCCCATTCCAAAACTCCCATGGCCGTATCCGTTGTCAGGCAGCTATAGTAGCATAGGTCCAAACAAGAACGCCTCAGGTCTCACATTGTTGAAGTAGAAATGAACTATGATTCATGGATCCTTTCTGACGAGAAGCAACTTGTGTACTTGACATTTTGGGTTTACGTGCAAGAACGACCAATGGGAGACCAGTGCTAAGCCGAGCAAGCTTACTTGCACATACCCTCCTTAATATCAATCTTTGAAGGCGTTCTCGGAGTGCTGAAGAAAGGATCTATGATACATAGTTTCCTTTCTCAATAAATTTGATATTTTTCAACATTTCTTTCTCATGGATCACTACCTGTTTTTGCCCTTCAAATATTCCATTAATCCTGAATATTACCTTCGTGATATTTACTTCGTCATTTCTTTTCATTTGATACTTTGTTTTCGTGTTGCTTCAATGTAACAATATTTCTCGACTCAACCCTCAGCGGGCAGGTATCTCGTTTGGAATTCTCTTCTATCTTCCTCCACCGACCGTGAAAGGGTTGCGATTGAACAAACATTCCCATGCATTGCCTTTCAACGCGCGGATGAAAAAAATAAATATTTATTATTGTTGACTAACCTTTGAAGTATCCCAATGCAAGTGACAGCTGAGACGTACCGGAGAGGGGTAGGGGGGTTGAAGGAGTAAGTCACATTCCCTCCCTCTCGTTGTGGGGTGCAGTGTAAAAAATCAACGAATAATACTTAGCCTAGTTCTCCCCCTTTCCGATGAATTTGTAAATAATATGATTGCCCTCTAACCCAAGACAAGTTTATTCTACGAATAAGTTTAGTTACTGTCTATTCGTGATCATAAGTCCCATCTTTATTCTCTACACTGTCAGTCAAACAAATGCCGTAAGAAATTATAACGGTCATCTGAATTTTTTAACCCAAATGGTCATTAGGTTTTTCAAAAGACTGTCTGACCGTTTCCAAACCATTTGGCTGTGGTCTAACGCTCTAGCCCTAGCGTTCATTTGTTTGTCTGATCAGGCTGCAGCATAGAAATTATTAAGCTTCCGTCAATTATGCACTGAATTTGACGTTTGATATGAAATTAAAAAAAAAACATCAAACGCAGAGCTTCACGTTGGATGAAAGAACCGTTTCCTAAATGGAGGACTGAACATCGCAATTTTCCAGGTCCATTCAGGTAATCATGTATACATGTGCGTGCATTCAAAAGACCAAGGCTTCAATAATATTGCATCGTTTCGATGCCTTTCTCTTCAAAGCCCTAAACGCAGAGCTCCACGTCAGTTAGGGTTACATTTTTATGTTCTGTTTATAATAGAGCTTTTATGTTGCAAAATACTAGGCTCACTGCCGATGCGGCTTCTATGGGACTCACGGAATTTTCAGCTGATGCTCGTCATACATTTCATTACAACGGTTTTTCCAACGGCTAAGATTTCCTCAATTGTGCATGGATTTCGACGGTTTTTCGACTCAATCGAAATAAAAAAAAACATACAAAAGTGTATTTGTAGTATTCTCGATTTTTTTCAAACACTGAGTATAGATGTCTGATATTTTACAGGCAGGCTTCATGAATGTGTTCGCAAATTCCCAAATTCTATATAATACAATGTTTTCATCGGTGTAATATGTAAAATTCCAAAACGATTGGAAACTGTTCATGATTTTTTCTTCATTTATTTTCAAATTCAATCAGCTTTGTTTTATTTTCTGGCATTTTTTGGCTGCTGAAATATCAAATTGTTTTTCACAACATAATTAAAAAATTTACAAAATTATGTTACTGAGTAAAATCGCCTAGCACGTTGTTAACTAAATAAATTACAAGAATTTCTACCAATGGCACAATGCACACGTTTTTCAATCAAGAAGTTTGAAACTGTATGTTTTCATGAGAGACAGACACAAACACAAGAGACATAGACACAAGCGCTCATATACAACAATATACCACTTCCTTCGAGCTTCATGTGTGTCAGGCAAACGATATATTGATTATTTCATTTATTTGAAATTTAATACAGATCATATGTACAAAAAATTAGTCACAGTTACAATCACTGTCCATGCCAAACCATACCTGACAAAATTATCTGGCAAAATGGAAAGCACTCAGGTATTTGGCATTCGGATGGGCAATACCATATAATGGTAGGTAGCATTGCAAATTCTCTACAAAAACATTTCGATAGAGTATGAAATTGGCAACATTATTAATGTTGATGTTTAATATTCATAAGGGCTGGTGTTCAGCATAGGTTGGTAGTACCGCAATTAAAAATACCGACGGAAGTACTCGACGGTAGCTTTTAGTACCGGTACCTGAACTGGCATGACATTTTTGGTTCTTAACCACAATTGATTCCGTCGGTAATGTGATTTTTTTCTTGCAGGAACGGTAACCAATACTTCTGGACGAATAGATGAGTTACATTCCAAGCATTTAATGAAATATCAGTGCGTGAACGTGGATTATTATATTTTCATCTCGTTAATTTGTGACAACTCAGCTTTAGGCTGACACTTTCCAAATCCCACTTATACAGAAACATGTGCTCCATGTTAGGTTACTTCCTTCAAAAACGCTAAACAGACTAAGTGAAATTACCCGAACAAGCGTGACAAATGTACATCTAGTAATACATATAAATCAAGGGATTTTGGCAACTCGAATCATGACAAAATCTATTTGTATCATCTCGGACTCATTTACTCACGTACGATGAACATACACTAATTGCAACTGACAAAGAGGAGAAGAGTTCGCACTCATGCGACCACTGCAGCTACTCTCTATTACCTGTAATGAAGGTACAAATGAACTTCCACAAATTCACTGTGCGGAATGTGAGGAAGATAATACACTTATATATCTCCTCTCAATAAAAAAATCACTCCAAATAACGATCAAATTATCTTCGGTACTTCAACATATTGTGATTATATCTTAGAAAACACAAACATATTTGATATTTAGACAGAGATAATTAATTAGACAAATTAGACGGCGGGGAAGTTGAATCTAAATCACAAATATGCCTGTTTTTTTTTACAAATAGTCTTGATATGTCGCAGTGGAATAAATAATTTGATCGTTTTATGACATGATATTTTTACTTGCGAGGAGATAGAGGAGTGAATCATCTTCCGCGCATGCAGCAAATATGTGGAAGTTCATTAGTACCGTCATTACAGTACATGGAGAGCAGCTGCAGGGGTTGCATGAGTGCGAATAGCTCTACGCTCCGACATTTGCAATCTGAGTGTGTTTCTCCAACGTGGGCAAATGCGTTTGAGAAGATAGAAATAAATTTTGTTATGATTCGAATTGACAAAATCGTCTTTTGTTTGGCAAATATATAGATTTATTGATAGATTTACATTTGTCACGATTCCTCGGGCAATTTCCTTTAGTATAAGTTGGTGGATTAATTAAATTCAAGGTACCATACCACAACTTCACTCTATTTTTTATTAGAAGATAGTTTCATTTTTGTATGGGTACTTTTATTTGTGACAATGATGAGGAATATTGTTTTATGCATTTGCTTAAGTAAGACGTAGTTTTCATTTAGATTTTTTCCGTGCGTGAAACTTACAAGAAAGAGGCTACCTTCCCAGAGGTACGTTCAAAAATTCCTAAATATATTCCAAAGCTTCCTCGTAATTTTTTTATTCGCGAGCGTCGGCTACTTTGTCACTACCGGTAATTTTTTTTTGGAAGCACATTATTGTTTGTCAGTGAACAACTCTCCGGACATTTTACTCCTATATGAATCGTCCGAACACTATGGTTTGCATGCGGTTGGAGTAGCGGTAGTGATATCGGTACTGGCTGGTGGTTCTTTATTTTAATATGAAAAATAACTTAAAGTTTTGTCTGAATAAGCCGTATTACAGTGGAAGCACCTGCACCAGGAACTGACCCAGCGAAAGTGAGTGAAACGAGTACTTGCAGTGATAGCCCTATACACAGACGAATATGTTACAAATGGTTTTAAAGCGCTTTCTTATACCGTTTGCGTCTCCCCGTACTCAACGCCAAAATCAGTAGAACAACATTTATTAGCAAGAGAAGCTTGACCAAAGATTGCTGCTGAAGAGTTTGACCAAAATATTGAAACATGCTACATCGAGGGTTCACATGCAATCTGATTGCAATCAAATTAATGGATATTAATATTTTTTTCGTTCTGTGAGCCAAAAAATGGTGTGCTAGATACATATGTGTGTTTTAAATGCATGAGGTTATAAAACTCAAGTCACTGTGAGAAAAATTACGTATTGTGATGAACAGTATTGGGAAATTTTAGACCTCTTGATTTCGGGTGAAAACTTCGATAGAGCGTGCTGCAACTATTACATGGAAATGTTGGATGATCAAATATTTATGTTGCAGAACTCGAAAAAATAACTGACATAGCAAAAAAATTCGCAGAATGCGCGACGACAGGAAAAGGGAAGCAATCAACGTCGAGGCAACACCATTGTCACTCTCTGAAATGTTGTTCTATTTCCGTTGTTTAGCGCTTTTGAAGGTAGTGACAGAACATGGAGCACATGTTTCTGTATAAGTTCAATTTGAAAACAGTCAGCCTACAGCTGAGTCGTCACAAAATAGTGAGATGGGAATAGATTAATCTACTCTCACGCACTGATATTTCGTTAAAGGCTTGGAGTGAAAATCCAATGTACCAGGTGCCATAACCACGAGAATTCCCGTACATCACCGACGGAACTAATTGCGGGTATGAGCAAAAAATGCATACCGATAGAGATACCGGTGTTGTACAACTTTAGTCGGGTAGTTCCGCCGGTATGTGTAACTGCGCTACTACCAACCTATGATGACCAACACCCCTGTTGAATAGTAGGTATATACAGTAATAGTATTACCAGTTTCCTACACAATCGAAATGGTTTTGCCGAGATTATACCTGCTATCATATAGTATTGCCCATCTGAATGCCGAATACCGGAGAGCTTCTATATTGTTTAAGAATTATTTCCGGTATAGTTTGGCATAGGTATTGTTTGGTAACTGACCAATTGCTTTCTCCTTTTTCTACATTTAATCTCAATTAACTGGTATAATTAGGAATATTTAGGACGGATGCACTTATAGTTTGATTCGTGATTTTGCTGACAACGATTTTTTTTGGGACTTGATGGAAGTAGAATATTGGTAAATTTGAGCGATTGTGAGTGTATTGTATCTCCTGAAAACTCACATTTTCCAACTTCTTGCTCGGAAAATGTGATCATTCATGAAGCTTTTTTCGTTAGCAACGTGCTAGACAATTTTCATCATTGATATAGTTTTGTTAAGTTTTGAATAATATTTTGGAAACAAATTTGATTTTCCCGTATTCAAAAACAATCATGAAACGATCAAAGGCTGATTGTATTTGAAGACAAAACAAAAGAAAAAGGTCATGAACTGTTTTCAATTATTTTGGGCGTTTACATATGCGTGTAAAGTTAGAAAAAAAAATCTATCGAATAAAAATCTGAAATTTACGATCACAATCACGAAGATGGGATAGAAAATATTAGATCTCAATACTCAACGTTAGAAAAAGCAGTAATAGTTTGTATAAAACTACGAATACACCTTCCAATTAGTTTTTGTGTTGATCCCAGGAAATGTCGAAATCCATGCATAATTGAGATACTCTCAAGATTTCAATATAGTCGTACAATAAGAGGTTTGACGAACAGGATCTGGAAATTTCAAAGTCCCATAAAAAACGCATCATAAGTGAGCTGAAAGTTTCCCAACATCGGAGCTCAATAAAACAGGAAAAATGTACCCATAACTGGCGTAAAGCACTGCGTAGGGGGGTTCGAGGTAATGACGTCGGAAACAATGCAATATTGATGATGCCTTGGTCTATCGAATTTCCGCAGTAGAATATGTGATGAAATATAGGACATGAAAAATTGCAATGTTCAGCCCACCACTTTCAACTGTTTTTTTTTTAATTCAAAGTGAAGCTCTGTGTTGGGTGATTTTTCGAGGGCATTCCCGATATGAAACATGAAAATTAGTGCCTAACTGTCGAAGGTTTAGTAAATTCTATGCTGCAGACTGATCAGACAAATAAATTGGTACTAGGGCTAAGCGTTAGACCAGAGCCAAATGATTAGAAAACGGCCTACCCATTGTATCAAAAACCTAATGACCACCTGGGATTAAAATCTCACTACTTGAACAATATAACAAACAAATTTTTAAATAGATTTGTGTTGAAACAAAACCAATTTACGATTTACCGGCTGCACCAATGTGTCTTAGATGTATATTTTTCGATATTACATCTGTTAGACTAACCGTGTAGAGAATATAAATCGGATTTATGAACACGGAATATGGCTAAAATGATTCGTAAAGAACATATGTTGACGGTCAGAGGGCATTCAAATTACTGAACAGTTCATCTAAAACGAGTGGAACCTTTGCTAATGCCACCCTTCCCCCCTCCGCTACGTCTCTGCTTTTATCCGCACGGTGTAATGTAATGCATGACAAAGTTTGTTCAATCGTCAGTGCCGGTGAACTATATAATTTCAAACGAAATACCTGCCCGTTTTGTGTTGAGTCGGGAAATATTGTTACATTCAAACATCACGACTACAAAATCGGAATTGAAAAGAAAAGTCGTAATAAATATCATGAAGATAATATTCAGGATAAACAAAATAATTGAAGGACAAAAAGCGTTAGTGATCTATCTGAAAAAGTATTGAAAAAGAACAAGGTGTCGTTGTTCATTTCTACTTCAACAATGTGAGACCTGAGGCGTTCTTGTTTGGACCTATGCTACTATAGCTGCCTGACAACGGATACGGCCAAGGGAGATTTGAAAAGGGAGAAGTTGTATGAGTGTTGAAATCGACTGCGCCTCATACGAACAAGGTAGCGTAATACCATGAAATGTTGTATAACATCTCCACTGATCCGATTGAGGATTTTGTCATTTAAAATGCGCGTAAAAAAAGCATTGTATAATACTTAGTGCAAAAACATGACGTGTAGGATAATCACAATTCCTTTCAAAACATTTTTCATGAGAACGTATTAATAAATTGGATGGATCGGCCTCTGCTAAACCAGCTGACATGGGCCACTTCAACCTAAATGTAGAGCTTTTGAGTGTATCCTGACACTCATCATCAGTACCAAATGAAAATATGGAAAGATGGACAAATTTGAGGGCATATTGATCCAAAATATTCAAAATCAAGCCTAAACAAATTAGCAACTAAGGAACAACGAACAAATGAAATAAATTTGCATAACTGGAAGAATGGAAAACTCGATATTTGGAACCTAACAGACGTAATCAAACTCACAAACGGCCTAACGCAAAGCATTCAAAGTAGTAGAGGATGCTAAATCATTCAGAGAGGGGATGGTTTGATGAATTATAATACTGTCAATCAATTTTATAATTGAATTTCTAGTCGATCAAACTATTTTGAAACTATTTCCTAATATCGGATGTTTTTCTTCAATTGCATGGCGTCTGATCATACTATGGGGGGGAGGAAACAATGGTGCGCCGGTACGAACAGACTATCCCTTATGTTCAGCAATGCGGGTCTTGAGGGGACGCGTCGTCTCCCAAGAGTACGTAGCCTGACACTGGTTAACATGTATTGGTAAGCCCCATTACTTCGCAGTAGAGGAGGCATCTTATCCTTAAATCTAAAGAAACTTTCTATGTTGAAACTGTTATAAAAAGTTATGCACAAGTTATTTTGGGGGTAAAATTGTTGAATTATCATATTGAGATCCCTTTCCCTGAGCTATTGGCCATCCCAATGCAGGGAATACTAATGTACACTTCCTTCCTGTAGGGTAACTGAGCTTGGGCTTTAACGTGATGCAAACTACCGATCATCTTGTGAAAACCGGACTCAATGTCTGGTAGGGGTTATCCATTAATCGAAAAATACTTCCTGAGGTAATCCAGTTCAAGGGAGAATGCTGCACTATAAAGAACAAATTTTTTACTCGCTGTTGACCATACAAGAAATCATTTTAACCTTGTGGAATATCATGCCAAGGCCGGAGTGAGTAGTTTTGCTTTACAAAATATTTTCAAAAGAGTTTTCAGTTTTTTTAACTGAAACCTCCAGAAAATTTAGAGTATTTTTTTGATTCTATATCAGGAGTGAAGCAGATGTAGGGATGTTGGCCTATAATGTAGTCAGGAAGTTGAGCAAGGCGATTTGCATATTTAAGCAATAAAAAAGTATTACCAACATATCTACGATACAGAATGGGCTTGAATGCAGAAGGGCAACCATTCATCCAAACTTGCTCATGGAGCGACAAAAAGATATTAGCCAATGCTGAAGACCCCCACCCTCCCATAGGAGCACCATCCATTTTCAGGTACAACTGGTTATTTAACAAAAACAATAATCTTTAGTTCATAGTTTCAAAAGTTTTTTAAAAGTCTTTCTATAAAATCCATGATAATGTGACACACTTGGCAGAAATATCTGTGAGAGTATAATATCACTAGTTTCATTGATTGGAATATTGGTAAACAGAGAAGCTGCATAAAAACTCGTCATTGTGTAACCCGCATTGGGGAAGGTACATATTTCCTGAACAAATGAAAATGAGTCTCTTATCGAGAACTCGCTTTACTTAAAAGGTGAGAGTAACTTTACTAGAAATTTAGAAAGCATGTAGTATGCAGTGCCTACCGTTGACAAGATGGGTCTCAAAGGGATGTTATTTTATGTATTTTAGGCAGTCCGTAGAGCACACCAAACTTGGAGCCACATGATCTCAATTCCATCTTGGTAACCTGAGTAATAAAAAAAAATCTTACAAATATAATTAAAAACCTGTTCATTTTGTCCTCAATTTGGAACATTAATTTCAACCCATCCCCAACCACACCGGCAAATTGAGAAGTATCTGATGAGATTTCCATCATTCTGGCAATGTATTCATTCCGATTAAGCAAAACAACAACATACCCTTTATCAGGCTTAGTCACCGCCAAACTAGTGTCAGAAGAAAGAGAGTTTAACGTCCATAGCACCGCAAAATGGAATGGAGGTATTTGTTTAGAAATTGAATAATCAGAATTGAAGGCAGTATTTCTAACAGCAGTTAAAACCTGTTCATGAGAATCAACATTTCAGTTAAAAACCGATTGTCTAGACACTGACTGATATAACTTTTTGAATGCTAAAAAGTGACATGAGTAACATAATTTTACTGGAGTAAAGCAAAATTTTAACCCGTAACTCAATACTTCCTTTTCCTCGGAACTCAGCACACACGAAGAAGTGTTGTGTACCACATCGTCAGGCTTCAAGGAGTCATAATAATGCGTTAAGCCCGATTTGAAGTTTCCGAATACTCTAGCAATTCGAGGGTCCTCCCTTTCGTTTACTTTCTTGAGATAGGAGCTGAGATGGTTGAAATCTAACCAGGAGGTGAGTTGCCGAACACTCAGCTCAGCAGTTTGGAGTTGTTCCTGCAATGCCGTCCGTTGCTCACGCTTAGTTTGAATTTCTCGTTGCAACAACTTTTTCATCATTGTGTAGCCAGTGTGTAGCCGGTGTCAGGCTACGTACTGTGGCAAGACCAAGCGTCACCTGAAGACCCGCATAGCTGAACATAAGGGAGAGTCCGTCCGTACTGGAGCACCATTGTTTTCTCCCCCATCCCCATAGTAGGATCAGAAATCATGCCTTGGAGATCATCCGATATAAGAAAATCGTTTCAAAATAGTTGGATTGACTAAGAAATCAAATTTGAAATTGCTTGAGAGTATTATAATTCATCAAACCAGCCCCTCTCTGAATGACTTAGCATCCTCTGCTCCTTTGAATGTTTTGCGTTAGGCCGTTTGTGAGTTCGATTATGTCTGTTAGGTTCTAAATATCTAATTTTCCATTCTTTCAGTTATGCAAATTCATTTTAATTATTCGTTGTTCCTAAGTTACTAAATTGTTTAGGCTTGATTTTGAATATTTGGGATCAATTTGCCCTCCCATCTGTCAATCCTTTCCATATTTTCATATGGTACTGATGATGAGTGTCGGGATACACTCGAAAGTTCTACTGTTTTTAATGTATTGTGAGGTTACGAGATGATTTTAGCAGCCTTCATTCTCGTCTTTTTAATTCGAGATAATGCAGTTGATTTAATCCTATTCCAAAGTTATTGGGACCTTTTTTTTCTCATTTATTTTATGGAGACACAATCGTAATACCTGATATAGCGTCATTCAAATTGTTTCACAGTGACGACTCGGTTTAGACATCGACGACCTGGGTTCAGCAGGTACATTTCTGAGAATATAACTTCAGTCAAAAAAGTAGGCAGTCATTCTTCGAAGAAGCGAATCAAATTCAACCAACCTGAATCTATGCGGAAATATCCAACAATGAAATAGGACGTCATGCTCTCCACTCAACATATTTGCTGTACGAAACAAAATTCCCTTTGTGAGTCTTGGGGTTATGATGGGGTAGTTGTTTACCATGGGGTAGTCAATGCATAATTAATAACAGGTACGTTAGCCTTGCGGATTAGAACACCGTACTCAGGCATAATACTTACGCGCACCTTTGATCCGCAGATTAGAAACACGCGTCCCTAAGTTAGGTTAAGTAGGATATGAAGGTTCCAATAATACGCTCATGACTTGGGCAGCAAATATATCCAGCTGCGCGCAACATAAGGTTACACGGCAGCACAGAACTACTATTCCACGGTATCGAACAGCACCATGACGGGAACCACAGTATACATTTGGATTTATTACCTTACTATGTATTTGAAATTTATACTGTCAAGAGTCGAGTGGAACAGCATATCAAAAAAATACTGACACGATGACCGATTAAACCGCTAATGTGTGACCAAACAAAATAAACTATTCGCCGACTATCATTCACAGTGACTCATCTTCTCAGTGGTTAACCGGGAAAATCTTAACCGGCTCCCAACTGAATGAAACTGTTGGCAATCGTTCCTGACCTAACGGGAAGAACAATATCAACAGTGCTGCTATGTAATGTGATGTTACGTTGGGATCTATAATGTTTAGGTGAACATCATTTCTTGTCTATTAGGTCTAATATAGTTGGTGCCAGAACACTGTTGCATGAGAGTTACGCGTGAGAGCAACGCGTCCTGCTTGGGGCAGGACGCATTGCTCTCACATAAATCAATTCAAAATAGTTTATTCCCGCACGTAGAAAAAGGGTCACGAGTTCAGGGCGTTCTCTGCCCAACGAAACCAAAATACAACGATGTTCTTAGTTTATATTATTTGCGGTGTGTCAGTATTCTTGTCTACACCCAAATTCCTCCCCCTTGCCCTGCAACTTGGACTGACTAAATACAAAACAAAATCATACACAGATGGTATGTTCTTCTTTTGGAACAATAAATTTTCACATCGAAAATTTAAATAGGTAAAATGGCAAGCTGAAAACTTGTAATTAAGCAACTGGAGCTGTGTGCGAGCGGTAGGGAGAAATCTTACTTTCCTGGCTGACACTACTCTTTCCAAAACATGTCACGACGAGAAAACTATCGGGGTAAGCTGCGATGTACACAACAACTATGCACTGTCTCCTATTGACATAAGGTGTTGCTATCTGAGATTGGGATCTTCTATATAATAATCAGTTAGAGTGAGAATTTCAAATTTAACTGTACAACCTTATTCATTGGGTAGTAAAGAATGCGACGATGTGAGCGGGTCTATGTGAGACAGTCACTGACAAAATAAAAGAATAGAGAAAATATCATTATTATGATATAAAATAAACTAAAAAGTTTCTTCGTAAACAAGTGGTGTGTTATTCTCGTGGAACAATCAGCTCTCTGTAACGTGTCATGACGACAGAGCTATCAAGGTGGGTTTGAAGTACCCAATAAGTATACATTATCTCCTGATGAGATAAGGTGTTGATGTTTCACATTGGAATCTTCTACATAGTAGTTAGCAAGAATTTTTAATTCAGACCCACAGCCTAAATAA
>SDVV010004565.1:0-20064 GCA_016164225.1 Gammarus roeselii
ATAGGAATATTGATGTATAATAGTTGGCAGTTGGCGGGTTGATGTTTGAATTTTTGGGGTGCAGCAGCTTCGTTACACGATACAATCTACTTCATAACGCACTATAAATAATGGAACCTGTAACCGCTCTGCCACCATGTATCCCGCGTTCCAAATGAGCCGTTGTCAAGCGTATGTAGCTTGTTCGAGTAGTCTTATCTCGAGTTTTGTATAATGAGTGTTGGTTTTCTGTCGGACAGCCTCAGCAGGAGTAGCTGGAGCCTATGAAAACAATATGGATTTATCGTAAGTTATAATAGTTTGTTATGCATACATATTAATGGATAGTTGATATGTCTTGAATTTTAATTGGTTACTCAATTTTGAATGAATAGAAATGTAACGTATATTACGTTTTCATCTTCCACATAGCACATTATTTCAGACGCAATTTCGTCGACTGTTGCAACATGTTGATGTTTTCTATGTTTCTTCCTACATCCTGTTACAATTATTCGTATGGATAAATTAGTTATAGATGATTTGTTTTATCCCTGTTTTGGACTGCCTTTGAGAAAAATTATATGGATTTGTATATGCTATATGGTATCAGTGTAGAACTACTGCTCGTAAATTGTTGTAAATCTCTTATTCCAACCAGTCGCACGTCTTGGTGGCTTATTCACGTTAAATGTTGATTAGGATATGCATGTATGCGCCATATGCTATCTCGTACATCATGTATTGTAACTGTTTAAGTGAGTTTATTCAGTTATTTGAAGACTGTAATGTTTGATATCATTGCTAGACTTCGGTGTAAATGTCGGATGTTACTCTTCTTATTAGCTTTCGAAAAGAAAAAATGGTCGTCATCTATGGCATGTTTGCTAGAGGTTTGTGATTTATCGATAAAAAATTATTGGATTGGTATAAAACGTTAGGATTTCGTGTTAGCTATTTTATTATTATTTTTAATTTCTTCTTTTCATTACCTTAGGAGTTAGACATGTATATTGATCGCACGCTTACTTAGATAATATCGCTAGATATTGGATACGATTTGCAAGGATTGTGCAATATTTTTTCCTATATATCCTGCAAGGCGTTGGCAGTGAATTGCCTCCTTATTTGTAATATGTATGCAACCTTTCATTTCGTTTATAGATTCAATGTACGATTTTTACTGCAAGATTCAGATTTTCTTAGATTATTTCTATTTATTTCTGTTGTACTGTTCGAATTTTGTTCGTAGGTTTGGGAGGAGATAAATTTTGTTGGTTCTGTTTTGATCGCCCTAATCAGAAAATATGCATTCACAGTAGTAGGAGAAAATACTGATTCAGTCTTGGATTACAACACTTTAATTTGTAGTGATAGTTTAGTTAACATGTATCCCGTATGTCTAGGTTATTTCCGTTGAATTTTGGGATCAATTATATAGCTACGGAATCCTGTTCTCATACATTTCTGTTAATTAATGTAGGTTAACCTTCCCTGGATATTTTTGCCTTAGATAGTATTTGTAACGTGTTGATTATATTAAGATTGAATCTTTTGTAATATTTCGATGAAGGAATTTAATTTCCAAAATCTTAATTCGTTACATTTTGTTGTTCTGTTTGAACTTTTGTCAGCTTCAAGTGTCGATATCTGACAAGTTTTAGGCTGGCTTGGAGAGCTATTCTCTTCTAATTGTATATAATATCGGGTATTGGTGTAGAAAACTCATTTGGTTTACTTTAGCTCCCAATTATGTACATCGAACGTTCATTATTTGGCAAGATCCTCGTTGTTTATCCGAAGCGGTTGAGTTTTCGGATAATTTGGATGTACGATATGCATTTTTTTCCTGCGTACAGTTCGTGTTTTTATTGTGCCCTCTGCTACTCGATTTTGGTTAGGTATGGTATTCGATACAAATGACTGCACAATCTGGAATAAAATACTTCTTCAATCTCTTTGTTTATGACTAGTAGCACTGATATTGGGCGATACGTTTTCATGTCGGTTCTGTTTATTTGAAAAAAGTATAGAGCAACATAAAAGAATGCCCGGTTTGAGTGATTTTTTAATGCGTAAGGTCGGAAGAGCTACTATTACCCATAAGATTCATTTTTGCACATTAGTCGGGATGTTATCCCAACCAGTGCTGCTATCATTTCTCCAACCACTATCAATTGTTTTCACTTCGTCCGAGCTCGTATTAGAAAATGCCTGGCAGTTCGGGAATAGTATCATCTAAGTGAATTATTCCCCCGTGCGATTTGCTGCTAATAATAGATTCACTCATGATTTTGCAGAGCTTTTTGCTATTACCTTGCCAAATCTCAGGTTTTAAAAATTATTTCCACGAGCAATAGCACTTAAAATTGTGAACCAATTTATATATCGTCTACATCAATGATACTGAGTTAGGATATGTATTTTTTATCGACTGTACATTCAGTGTCTGTTTTTCTATAAGTTGAGCTACCTTGGTGTCAACCAGCGATCTCTTACTTGTTTTTGGACAAATCTTTTGTGCCAAAGGAAATATCTAAAAGACTCGTTATAATACTATACCATCAATACTGTATGCGTCTAATGCAATTTAGAAATCTTGAATATTTTCAGCACCTGCTGCAGGATTAGTGGAGTTAACGTGAATAGGAAAAAGTTGTCTATCAATGTTGCAGATGCAGAAGTGGGTCGCGTAGGTCGAATAATTGATGGGAGTAAGCCGTTTCCAAGGAGTTAAGCTGAAGCTGCTACATAATATAATCTAAGGTATTGGTGCAGACCTATTTTAAAATCGGTTATAATATTCACTTCATTATGAGCGACATCAATGCTACCCTAGAATATTATTTGTCTCTGTAACCAGATATCTTATTGCTCTTTCGGTGGTTCATCGGAATATTATTATAAATGTAATAATTACATTATCATAGGTCGACCTATATACTCGTATGAGATTCTCAGGAATAAAAAAAAACATACAATAAAAATGTTACTGTACTTGTTGCAGCATCACATAATTATTTACATCTCATTATTACCTTTATTATAAGTATTTTTAACTCGCTCTCTCGCAACTCGGTTAGAAGTGCGTGCTGGTGTGTGTTTCTAACGCGTTTTCTTCGTGATAGTCCACAGACTGACTGTAAGTAGCTGTAATGGCAATGAACAATAAATACTCTGTATTAGGAAATATTTCCAATTGAGCTTTGTAGTAGTAATTAAATTCACGCTATAACTAGTCCACCCCATCATTCATTAGTTAGCTGGCGTTAGAGGCTCCAACGGAGACTGTTGCCACCCTCAGCGGCAATAGTCGTTACACCACATTTTCTCAGCAAAGGGGAAAATAGTCATCCAGTGTTTGTCGAGGCTGGTTTCCAAAAGTATTTACGTTATTACTAAAACTACATCATGTTGTAAATGGTTTCAAATTGTTGGCATCTTGATTGGAAAGAAATTCTCGGTAACAGATGTTGTTAATGGGTTTAGGTGCAGTTTTTGTCCATTGTTTCAATTCCTTGAGCTATAATATTCCTTGGGCTATAGTGTTTGCATAATATGATGTTCATTACCTGAAAGTACGAGCAAGAAAAAGTACATACTGCCTGTAGGAACGAATTGAGAACTCAAATATTTCCTCCCTGGCATTCTGGAGGCAGTATGCAACAGTGAGGGATACGAACTATCTCCACTTAAAGGAAGATGGGACAGAATACTGCATGTGCAGGAAGATTCCAGTATTAATAGGAATATTGTTTGACTACATGCGGGTGGCTGTCAGGTTGAGATGCAACCCCGAGGATGTTCACTGGTAGGTGGCTCTATACTAAACCTCTCCAACATTGTTTTTTGAATACATACTCATGTGGGAAAGGGACATAAAAGGTATTTTAAGCACGCTTGTATCAAACATAATCTGTAAATTGTTGTCATGTATTTCAATCTTGATCTGTCTCCACGGGTGCTTTATTATTATTTTTTCATGATATTTTTTTTATGTATTGGTAGAAATGTATTTCTGTTGAGCTCATTTTATTTTGTAACCATTATTGTATCATCGAGTGCCTCAATAAAGATTATTATTATCATTATTATGTGTTATCATTATTATTATTATAATCTTGATCAAATAGGCTATCGTTGTTAAACCTAGAAGCCCATTCAGGTATTTATATGGTATTTATTTAGCTGAATCCTAAGTCGTCCTCATTCAATTAATATTCGTTTAACTTCGTCTATTCGCTTCGGAAAAGAAAGTTTTTTTTTTCGGTTTCGGAGTCATTTTTGTTGTTCGGTTCTGAGCACGTTCCATTTTGTTAATATCCCCTCTTAGATGAGGGGACCACAATTGTACTGCAAATTATTTTTTGGGCCTGACGGGTGAGGTGTATAACAAAAGCAAGATATTCCTTGACTTGTTGTTAAAATTTATGGATATTAAACCAAGGTCTTTGTTGTATTTATTCCACTTGGTTGTTACACTTGGAGGCCTGTGGTGATAAGTATTCCATAATCTCGTTGTTGTACACTGCCATATGCTTGTGTGCGATAACGTCATCAGAATTTCAATTGTGTGTTCGTTTCAATGTGCATATCTGTGCATTTTTCAATATTATTGATCAATTGCGAAATATCAGACCAGTCCACCAGTTTATTAAGTTCTCTTTGGATAGTTTTGCAATCATGCTCGCAGTCCGCTTTGTGGCAAAGTTTTAATGTTGCCAGCAAATTTTGGTATCCTGCTAACGATGCCGGTGTTGATGTCATTTGTTTAGATTATAATGAGGAGGGGCTCAAGGACACTGCCCTCGAGTACACCAGACGTTACCATTGCCCATTATTTTTCCCTAGCCGACACCGACTTGTAGCTTGCGGCCCGTTAGCTATTTTCGGAGCCACCTTGATGCGTCTCCAGTTTTGCCGTACGCATCCACTTTTTTCAGCAAGCTTTCATAGGGCACCTTATCGAACGCTTTTTGAAAGTCAAGATATATAAGGTCAAAATCTTTGATTTCGTCATATAGCTCGGTGAGCTAACTGAAAAGTAAAAGAGACTTGTCAGGAATCTGAGTTTGCTTCTGAAGACGTGCTGGGCTTCATATATCGGGTGGTTTATCACCAGATGACATGTCATACATGTTTTTTATCGATATTCCCAAAGTTTACTCAACCGCAGATTTGAGATTGATTTGTCAACAGTTCCTGTCTCCTGCTCAGTGCACTTCTTGAATATGGCAGTGATCGTTACTGTGCTCCAATCATCTAAGATATGTTCAGTAGTGATCATCTAAGATGAATCCAGAATTCGCATTTGGTCAGGCACCGATTTATAACCGAGTCTCATGTGTCTTTTTTTTGCTGACTCTCTTGTGTATTTTTTGCAGACTCTCTTCTAGAGCGGTGTGTTAAGTGTGATCGTTGTAATAAGTGTGAGAGCTGCGCTAGGAGTAAATTGATAAGTTCAAATCACAATCACATAAGTGCGCGCGTGCCGAAAGGAGTGCGAAGATTCTCCTGGACGACGTCTGAGGATGGTCTTGCCTGAAGCTCTGCTCTGTCGGCACCACCATGACGAGCAAGCACGTGTTTAGGGCCCTCATGGAGCAGGACATGAGTAACCTCGTCTGTCGCTTCTGTGAGCTGGATGGCAGGATCAACCAGAATCAGGAGGCTTTGCAGGGTATGCGGAGGAGGGACGACGACGGTGAGGATGGGATCCTTGAGGCGAAGGTCTTTGTTCTTGAGGAGCAGCTGCGCACCGTCGGCAGTGAGTGTGTGGTGATCCGGGAGGAGATAGGGAGGACTTGTTAGTGAGTAGCGGAGGTGAGAGCCGAGGGGGTTAAGGTCTATGATTACTTTGTTAGAAAGCGTGATCTTGGTAGCTTCGCCGCCAACCTCAGTAGAAACTTCCGATCCGATATGGAGACGGCTAGTAAGGGCCTGTCAGCATCAGCGAGGAAGCTAGTGAAAATGAACAAGTTGGTAGTCCATGCTGTACAGTGATGGAGAAGCATCCCGGGAGAGGATTGACTGGGGGGGCGCAGTTCGATCACGAAGGAGCCTCGGTGGTTTTGTCCCGGCTTCCTACCTTGGCGTCCTGGGTAATAGTTTGCAACGACAGGACGTATACACTCCTAAGCCCATGTCAGGCTAAGGAGGCTGGATTTGAGATCGCAACTCGCTTCCACTCATAAAGCCAAACCTGGGGTATCTACTTCCCATCAGGCCAAAAGGTCATCGGCTGCTCGGCAACCGAAAACCGGGACCGAGCCGATACCTCGGACCAAGAAATTCGCCGATCGAAACCGAACCCTACCTCGATGGGGCAGCGTAGATTCAGATGGATTTAAACAGGTCCAGAACAGGTTCACTTTCATGAAATGGCAGGCGTTCCGCCAACTCGGGACACCTTCAAGAAGTTCTCTGACCTGGACAGCGATATTAAGACTCTCGTCCTTGGTTATTCCATCGTACGACACCATGCGGTCGAGTTTGTTCATACGTGTGGGGCAAAGAGACGGGTTATTTGTAAACCCGGTGCCACAATTGAGAAGATCGGAGGTGCCCTAGCGGAAATTGAGGTTTCCAGCCTGGAGACTCTCATAATCTGTCATGTAGGCACCAATGAAAATAAGAAGACACGGTAGGAAGATTTGCTAGCCAAGTATAGGCTAGAGGCATTCTAACCTAGAGGCATTCGCGGTAACATCCATCTTACATCGAATGAATGGTGATAATGAGATGTATAGCAAGCTAACCCATACCAATTGAGCCCTCGGGACTATTTGCACGTCCAATGGAGTATCCTTCATCAAATTGTTTGATCAAAAACTAGGGATCTAGCGTGCTTTTAACGTACAAGTTTTGGCTGCAGGTAGTCTTACCTAGAGAGCCCTGCGCCCGCAGGAAATACTCCGACGGGAGCGATGACCAATCAGTGGCTCCAAGAAGAAGAAGCTGCGGGGATGGTAGTTGCGTTACAAGGCTCACAGAAGGCAACTCCAGGGTTGGTCGAGATCCTGGTCCACAGCCGCCAGGTTGAGACCTTCCAAATGGAGAAGTCGAAGACCGAAACATGCACCGTCTAAAGGTCTTCTTCTGTAACGCGCAGTACGATACCCATAAGTTCGACGAACTGAGGCGACTGGCGACCCTGTACTTGTTTGATGTCACCAGCATAGACGAAACATGTAAATACCTGGCAGCAGAGATAATGCTACCAGGCTTCAAAATGTTCCGCTCCCACTTCCTAGAGCAACGCTTGCCACATTTTTTTCAGAAACAATCAACTCAGAAATTAAAGTTGTCCATACGACATTGAGGCTGCCCATCTCTATGTGAAGCTGGAAAAAATAATCTCAAACATTCACGAGATTATCATCTTCGGCAACTTCAATCTACCGTATATTGAATGGGTGAGCCTAGCTTCACAGTCCCCAAGCAATGGACTAATGGAGTTTATCGCCCATAATGGCATGGCCCAGTGTGTTCTCTAACCGACTAGGGGGAACAATATACTGGACCTAGTCATGTCAACTAAGCAGCGCTTGGTCGGCATCATGCTGGTTGGCAACAAACTGGGAGGTGCTGACCACAACGCGGTAGAATTCACCAACAAGGTGCCTCGTCCAGCTTCCAGGGAGCTGAACGCCGACCAAATTTTGGGAGAGCTGGTTCCCAAGGGATGACCATACAACTAAGTGCACTAAATTTAATCGAACAACTCAGAGAAGGCACGGTAGAAGAGTGCTGCTGCATCCTCGATGAGAGACTTCGTGATGCCAGCGACCGATGTATACCCTTGAGGACAATTGATCAAAGGATCAGGCCCCTTTGATGAAACGTCAAAGTTGCAGGGGCCAGAAATCGTCGCGATCAACTAAACGCTCAACGAAAGAGGGACAACACCTAAAAAACGTCAAAACTGCTTTGCCTGGCACGTAAGACAGCCACTAAGCTAGTCCGATCCTCTAAGCGCACGCCAAGGAGAACCCTAAGGATTTCTATGGCCACGTCAACGAGCGTAGAATTGGTAGGGACTCAGTTGGCCCGCCAATGGATGAAGATGGTGTCCTCAGAACATCACATGAGGAGATGGTCCGCGTCCAAAGTAGCTTTTTCTGCTCAGTGTTTACAGTTGAGGGCCCCGGCTATGAACGAGATAGGAGCTGTCGCGAAAGGAGCTGTCTTGCGAGGTGATCAACGCGTACCACCGCCCCAAGTCTGTGGATGTCGTCTACCTAGACTACCAAAAAGCCTTCGACAAGGTGCCGCACAGGAGACTGTTACACAATCTCTGAGCTCGGCATCGGTGGCAAAGTACTTCGCAGCCTTCACGCCTGGCTAACAGTGAGCATGCAAAGAGTCAGCATCGGCCAGGCTATGTCCGAATGGGCCTCCGTAACCTCTGGGGTGCCTCAGGCAGCGTCCTGGGCCCAATCCTCTTCCTCATCTATGTAAACGCCATGAATGCGGGGCTTCAGTCAAAGGTGTCGAAATTTGCCGACGACACGTAGCTCTGCCATGCAGCTTGGAGGGAGGGAGACAGAGTTGAGTTTCAACTAGATCTCGAAAAACTCGGCCGATGGTTGGGACATTGGCAGATGCCCTTCAATATTGCAAAACATACAGTTAGGCACTTGGGTTGTCGCAATGACAACTTCAACCACATGGTGGCAGGAAGCGATCTTGCAACTGTTGACCAGCTGAGAGACATGGATGTCCTAATCTTGAAAGATTTGAAATGGGACGCACAGGTCGAAATAAGTTAAAAGATTGCTAACCGTAACCTTGGTTTCATTTCCTGTAATTTTCTCTGCGAAACGAGGGACATAGTATGGCCGTTGTACACAACCCTCATCCGTCCCCACCTCGAGCATGCAGTCCAATTCTGGTCTCCACACATGGGGGGGGGGCATAGTCAAACTGGAACGCAGCCAGCATCGCGCTACAACGCTCATCCCAAAAATAACCCCACCTCAGCTACGAGGATAGGCTCAAAGTACTTTGCCTCATCACCATCGAGCACCGAAGGCTGAGGGGCCAGCTCATTGAAACCTTCAAATACCTGAAGAAATTCAATAACGTGAGTCCTGTCGGCCTCTTCGACAGGGACCACAACATTCGTACCCGAAATAGCGGGGCAAAAGTTGTGGAAAAACATTTTGCAACGACTATAGCGCAATAATTTTTCCCGATCGCAATCTCGTGGATTTGGAACAACTTACCAGCTGCGGTAGTTGGATAGTAATCCACGTATGCGTTCAAAAACGTGCTCGACAAACACTGAGGCACGTGAAATGTTTAAAGTGAGAACGTGAAGACGACGCGATTTTCCTAGGAGCTGTCTAAATTCTAATTATAAGGATATGGGATGGATCATGACACGGCTCTCTTCACAATTCAAGTTATTGTTACTAATAATTTCTTTACTGGTTAAAATAATAGCATTGTCGCTAGGAAAAGTAATTGTTAATTAATACTCATAATTTTATAATAAGTAACACTGTAATGCTTACTATTGCTAGGCCAACTCGAGCGATTGAACATCTCCATGACGTATCGTAAGAGCTTCTACTACTAACAGCGCAAGTGCAGACATACTGGTAATACTGCACTGCAAGTACAGACAGACTCATAATGCTGCATCTCGGTATGAACTTTCCTACCGAGATACTCTGGGTGAGAGGCGTTACGGCGACTCATATTCAACCCTAAGTTCACGTCAAGGCCACCGGAAGTGGGTGTGAGCCCATAACGGTACTCGCAATCACACATCCCACTAGCCTGCGAGGCTATCTGTTCTCCTAGCCTTGAATCGGGATAAGCAGATGAGGGACTTGGTATCATGAGATTCAAAACCGCTAAAAGGAGAGCCCTGCTCAATTCGATGCGGCGGTGACGACTCGGAGAGGTACCGTATGTTTTTACTCTTTATTTTTTGTATGTGGTACGATTACCACTTACTGTCTTCTAGGTAATTCTGTAAGCAACTCAACGACCACCAGTGAGGCGCAACGGCAGCATTCACCTTCACACACAATGATGTACGAAAATTGATCCCGCACCAAGATGAGAGTTCTTGCTCAACTTTACGGTACGGCGTAGATTCGGCGGATATCATCCATTGTTAAGCCAATGAGTATCTTTCTATGGAGGGACCATGCCGACACGATGGTAATTTTCTTTTTTTCTTTCGTCCCTCCTTGTTGGGAGAGAAAAGAAAAGAGAAATTGGGAAAAGGTAGACAACAAATTACGAACTACATAGTGCGGGTAAAAATCTGCTGGCAACGCAGCGGCGACAGCCGATGGACCCCAACATCAGCATTCACCCCAAGCCCAGAGTATACAAAAATCAAACTTGCACCAAGAGAAGAGCTCTTGCTCAACTCTACGGTACGGCGTAGATTTTACGGGTATCATACATTGTTGCGGCAATGAATATCTTTCTATGGAAGGGCCATGCCGACACGATGGTATTTTTATTTTTTCCTCTGCTGCCCTCCCTGTCGGGAGAGAAAAGGGAAAGGAGAAAAAGGAAAAAATAGACAACAATCACGAACTATCCAGTGCGGGTGATTGTCTGCCGGCGACTCAGCGGCGCTTGCCGATGAGCCGCACGGCAGTATTCACCCTCACACCCCATGGTATCCGAAAATCGAACCCGTGTAATTTGTAATGTGGAAAACTTACCGTCTTCCATTTTATATCAGAATTCAGGCGAGACCTGGTGCAGCAGTGAGCGGAGCGAAATATAACTACTAACTTCTTCTCCACAGATTTTTTGGACTAAGCTCTGCGTGAACTGCAAATCAAAAAATGTAGAAATATTTTTGATTATTTTGATTAAACTCGATGTTCGAGCCAATTTCAAAATTTATATATTGGGACGAGTATTTTTTTTGTCTTGCAGTTAACTGTTCTTCAAAACTTGAATACGTTCGTTTCTCATGACCAAACTCGTTTAGACGTTATTGCAAAATTTAAATATTCGTGTCATTCATGGACTAAATGTGTTCATTTTGGCTAAACTCAGGAGTTGCTACGAGCAACTCGTTTCCTAGGAGATGTCACTTCGACGTCTCACTTGAAGTGTGACAGCCTTCAAGGAACCACTTGCGTACAGAAGACTTAATCTTCTGAGCACATGGGAAGAACCTCCATCCAGGCAACTAGGTGTGGTGCTCAGCCAAAACGTGCACGTACTTGTCAAAATTAAATTCCCAAATGCATCTTCAAAGTAGACCCAATACCTAGTTGTGGTTCGTCTGACCCAACCTCCAGGGCAAGCCGGCAGGCATGCGCTGGAAGAAAAGTGTGAGTCACTGAGCGTACGGGCGTCTGCGATGCTCGACCATCTGAGATGCGACCGCTTGAAACCTGAATTCTTCGATTCTCATCTCTATTCTCCCTTTTCCTGAAATATCACACGACACTCGGGTAGTAGTAGGGTGGTGGTAGTAGTAGTAGGGTGGCGCTAGTAGGTATAGAGGTTAGTAGTGGTGGTCATTCTCCTCTCTGTCCTTGTGACCTTCTTTTCCTCTATGTGTGCGTCGACTATCCCCTACTCTTCTTTTAAGAAAACAACTCGACATGAGCACTCGTGCTCGTTGTGCTCGTTTCCTTACTCTAATAACTAAACTACAATCTCAAATACCTTTTAAAAATTTACGTCCGTGAACTGTTAATGATTTCGTATAGGATCCGTAACATTATCGGATGCAGGTTGATTTGTGAGGTGAATGAATATTTACTAACAGTTGCACTTCTCCACGCAGTTCGACCTTGGGATATTAATCATATTCTCATCTTCATATGATAGACATGTCTACATTGGATTCACATGTTAGTCATGTCGGCATCGGATGATTTAAATCACATACACAGTTTCGTAGAAGAAAAATGTTATCACGAACAACAAGTCTCTAATTCACATATGCGTAGAACTCTTTTTCTTAGTTTCTTTTGGCGTTTTTGATCCTTGTGTGGGATTCGTTTTGTGGACTTGATCAGCACATGATCAGTCGGCAAGCAATTGCTTCTTGAACATCATTATTCAGCCAGAGGGATTGCTAATATGTATTTTCCACTCCGGAAAATATTGCTGGCTTTTTTGCACCTCCCTCTCTCTAATAAACACCAAGCATACATCAGCGACCCTGCTATTGAATTGGAACCCAAAGACTATATTTATGCTTTCACTCTTCTTAAATTATTAATGTGGTTATGCCTTGCACATTCCCGATTTATTCGAAATACTGTTATTTGGACTTCACCTTTTATGTATTTAACTGTTATCAGTTCAACTGATTGTTTTTAAGTTGACAAAACACGGTCTAAGATGTTAGGCCCTCAGGTCGTTTCTTCCACGTACTGTTTCAGCTTGTTATTATTGACTAAACATTTCAAGCTACAACACCGTAGTTCAACTTTCAGGGTGGTTCAATTGATGTCGAAAAGGCTGAAATCCCTCATCAAGATACTCTTATGGGAAGAGGAAATTATGTCGTCTAATTCGTCAGAAAGGTAATCTTCTTCCGCAACTGTTTTTCTAAAAATTCCGTTTAGTACAACAATTTTCAGTCTATCCGTTCGGAGTACATAATGTGGACCTGGATTACCTCATGAGTTGTTGTTGACTTTGCCCTGCGTATTATTGGACGAATAATTTATTTGACATGAAGCACTGACCATGTACTGCTCTTGCTTGGAGAAGGCTTGTCAACAGTAAAGGTCCTGCGTCCTCGTTTCAAATATAGCTTGAACATACCCATTTTGGTCATTAGTGACTGCACTTTTCCTAGTATTTTTTATCTTTCGTATCTGTTTTAGCTTACATGCCAGCATAGGTTTTGGCTGACGTGTCTTCTGTTGAGCTGCGCCGACTGCCACTCATCTCACTACCGGTAATATTCCTCCTGTCCGGTTCAGTTCATTTGTCAGAGCTTGTCTTGGTAACTGCCAGAATTCTTGCTCTTTGTTTTGTTCGTTTTGTTCTCGGCAGGTGTTTTCGTTTGTTCGCTGAATGCCGAACTGTGTTTGCACGTGCATTGACATGCCTTCCGTCATGCTGAAATAATTCAGGCCTCCTTCATATCTTCTCCAGAGCACAATCTACGTACTTAATTCACACATAAGTCTCGCTTGTGACGTCCTTCCTTGACAAAATGTCTGCAATGATATAATTATGTCTTGTTTTATTTTACTTTTCATCGCTTTAATAAGATTTTTGGATATCTCCGAAAGGGCTTCTGAATGAAATATTTGGTTAGGCGTGTGAACTTGCAGGTCCTCTTAACCGACTTGGACGATAGTGAGGTCGTATATTTTGGTGCTCAGTGATTTAACTTTGTTGGTAAGCGTTGACCCAGTGGCATAAGAAAGACAGATTGCTTTCCATTTCGGCATCCGTTGTATGATCTCCGTTGTCCTGATGTTTCACGTTACTATCGCCAACTAGGTAGCACATACCGCCCACGAGGGAGCCTACACGAGTCAGGCGAGCAACTCAATCAAGATGCCTTGCCTGCGGTGGCGGTATCTGAGGCTCCGGCCCCAACTGATGACCCTCAAACCACCCTGTTTCATGTCATCGCTGGTGGGGACGGTGTTGCGTGCGCCGTCTTTGCGGTGTTGACGTAGACGCTGCATGTGCGCTGCCCGGGCCTCAGGCCCACCGCCACTTTCATGACCCCAGATCCACAACATATACATTTCTCTACATGGACGAGTGAACAATCACCATCTCACTCCTACAAAACATACCTCTCCCACGCTAGATTATTAATAATGTTCTGGTGTCCACGACTACAACGATACCACAGGGGTGGCCGTTTGTCGACTGCCACACAACCCACGAAGTCAATTCAGATAGCAGCGATAGCGCTCTACCCCGCCGCTAAGCCAGTCACCCCTTTCTCTCTTTCTCTCCTTCCAACTCCCCCTGTCTCAACACGCGCGTGTTTGCGGGTATCTGGGATTTCGGACGGTGAGCTGGCGTGGTTTCCACCGCCGCAGGTGGAAACCGGAGATAAGCAACAACAACTATATAACACACTTAGTCCATATTTTCCTGCTTGAGAGCGTCATCAGAGTCTTTCAGTTGGAGGGTAGTTCAAGCTGTGTTTATTCGCAGTATCCCTCCTCTTCTGTTAATATCATTAGCCCTCCACAACCATCTCTCTGTAGAGCATGCAGCTGTCGCCGACCTTTGTTTGCCTACTTGTTGCTGCTTGTCACTCTAGCCTCAGTACTCTCAGGTTGGCTCTAGTTGTTGTTGTGTGCAGCCACGAGTAGGTGACGGGATTGTTTGGTAGTATTTGCTTACGTGCGGGCTCTGATATGGGAGGAAGGGGTGATCGACGGGAGGGGGGGTATCTAATGGGGAAGGAGGCGGTGGGCGTCGAGGAATATTCGCTGGGGAATGTAGGTGGGAATTGTTGATTTGCTAACAGCAGTATACGCAGTCACATTATAATGGAGCTCTTCTAATTGTATCACTATTATGTTTATGGTCTGCTGTAGACTCGCAATTTTAAATTTGCTAGTTGCATACTTCATATCCACTGCCTTGTTGTCGTAACTGTGGATACATTTACGTTCCTGTTCGTGTTGATATTACCATTGAAATTAACAGCTAAATATGTATAATTTTGTCTGGACGTAGCCGTTCGTGGTGGCTGTACTCTGGTACCAGGTGGCCAGGAGGGTAAAGGGAAGGGGGGGCAGGTGGAAAGGTTTGTGCGGCCTTTGGTTTACCTGAATGTTATCAGTCCAGGGAGTCCTTCATTAGTTCCAACTGTTCCAGGTGCATCGGCTTGGCTTTTGTTATTATTTGTAAACATTATTGACCTTGGAACAAATTGAATATATCTAACAGCACTGTAAACAGTGACACCATTTGTAAACACTGATAACACTGCAACTGATTACAATATTCATCAATAGGAAGATACTTTTACATCACGTAATGTATACAGAATTTTCCCTCGTTAATTTCCTTTCGACACTCGTTTCCTTGCCTTCTACGTTCCTTGGAACTTACAAATCCTGTCGCGATGGTGTTTGGAGGCTCAACTGTTTGTTAGTTTCATGATCTAAACTGTCGACTGTAGAAAATTGACAGGGCGTTTTACAGAACCTTACAACGATGCAATGTCTGCCACTTAGAATATAATTATTATCGCCAGTTTCATTCCGCAAGGCCTAATTGTTTGATAGTTTCCTTCATTTTCCAATCACCGGCCAAAACTTTGCGGGGATGAGTGGCTTGTTAATTTGGTGTTTGAACATGTAGAATAAACAAAAAAATGTACATCAGATTAAAAAATGAAATGCTTTCGCTCGTATTCATACATGGCACACATATTCCGTCGATTTCTTGCGCGTTATTCCGTGCTGTGTGCAATAGGGAATGTGACATTGTGGGAAAACCAATTGTTTGTGCCACATGAAACGTACATTTACTATGTATCATCATCGGCAATGTTCAAGCGCCTCTCTTAAGCTCCTATTTTGTTTTCAATCCGTAACGGGCAAAGTAATAAGACATCCATAATTAAACACAGTTAAATATAATATGTTTTCTTTGGTTGTACAATAACTCATCATTTTTGCTACAATACCTAAAATCAGTATCAGTATTATCAGCAGTTAGCAACATCTACCAACAACATGCCATCCTATTTTAAGTAAAGTGACACGCATTATATCCTATTTCTACACTTCAGTAATGGAACTACCCCATTATCAACTGCCATAAAAAAGCCATGTTACACTCGTAGCACCTGTAACTGCACAGGGTAAGCGTTCTCTAGCAGTATCGTAAGTTGTTTACTGTGCAGACTTGATATCTTCAACAGTTTGCAGCTATCATACAAAACACAAGAACCTCTGATTCACCTCCTCATGGAAGCAAATCCGTCAAATACCATTACTCCCCCCAAAAAAATGCATCCTACCTACCACCACATCACCAGCATTGGCTGACATGGCTCATTAGCCGCGTACTGGATGACTATTGCAGCAGCAGACAGGTCTCACTAACACGACAGCCAACCGATCCTGTGTACATCATCAACAGCGTCTCGGGAGAGACTTGAAACCTTTTGGATCTGCCTACATAGGAGACAATCAATGATGTTCAATGTTCAACCGGACGACCATCCAAGTAAATGTGCTGTTCATACGATCAAAGGACATGACTCGCATGTACGATTTAAAAACTTTCACAACGCAAACCCGTGTAAAAAATACGTAATAGTTCTAAAGCACTTACTCACTGTCTCGAAAATGAAGGCATAGAAAAATAGTCGGCCCAATCATTGAAAAAAATTGCTCCACGGATATGTATGGATAAACCCGCCGAACTTTGGGATAATAAAATTAAGACTTCATTTCATGAGATTATCTTACTCCCTAAGGCTACGGGTTATTCCAACCCGCAAACTGAGGAACAGATTCCCTGAAACCCACGACGACAGTGTTCCACCCAAATAGTCAAGTCCTAACAGAAGAAGAGAGACACTGGTCTGCACGTGGGAAAAAATATGATTTCAGAGGACTAGTTTTTTCTTCGATGTTCCATATGATATTTCGCGTGCAGAGTTCGGAAATGCTACTTATTTCGCTGAGTCAAGTCAAGTGTTTGTGCTAGCTCAAATTTAAGAAAACATACAATCAAAAATACAATGCTTGAATACACATTTATTTCATTACAAATCATATATACATTGGTCGAATGTACTAAATATATACCAAAAAATGTACATGTAATGTGAAATTCACCATTAAAAAATGCAGAGTTGATAAATTTTTGTGTAATAAACGGATTTTGAGGAGACTTTCGCCCTTGTTTGCCCTCCGTAAAATCTCCAATGAGGCACCAGCGATAGAACGGGAGAAAAATGATATTCCAACTGCCCTTGTTTCTCTCACATCACTAATAATCTAGTGAAACCGATCTCGTAGCTCCTCGTTGGAATTACTGCAGTTTTTCCGGATATAATTTAAGTGAGAGTTGAGGAAATGCCTCTTTATGGAAATGCGTGACCAAAAGACTTGTAGCCCATTAGGAGCTACTCGATCACACGTTGGATTTTAACATGGGATTTTATTGTGGGTCAAACATTTCTCTCATTGTCAACCATAAATGATGTTTCATAAGCTCCCTGATCTGTTAGACATAGAAAATAGCTGGATTGAGTTTGACCTCACATACGCAAGAAAATTTCTTGTTGAGGAAAGCAACAGTTTGACCTTCTTTGTTCAGTGAATTTCTGAGGATTCGCAGGAACGAGAGCCACAACGATGTTCAAACCTGATTGCAGGCCAGATCATGTTGGCCAGTTGTGTTGCACGGAGTGCTGCTTGTCTGTTCGGCTGTCCCCCACTACGAGAAAGAATATAGGTATTCGGCGTAGCTGCTTTGTAGACTCAGCACCATTGACACCATCTAAAAATAAGTGAAAGAAACTGACAAACAGGTTATTCAATTTGTTAGTCTAGTTTTCCTAGTTTATCAAGAAAAACATCTAACAACCTGTGATATGATAATTTCAACATGTGAAACAAAAAACTAAATATAACGAGGTTGACACCGCAAAACATCCATATGTGTTATTTGTACATCAAAACAGATAGCAAATCTTTCATGTTATCGTAGTTTATAGTCATCTGCATCGAGTGACCACCGAAATCGACGCGATCTTATTGCCATTGAAGAGAAGTACTGCTTACAATCATTCACTTGAGAAATCGATAAAGAGCTGCTATTTTGTAGGATCATAGCCTAAGCCCATAGTTGCAATGATGCCGGCGATGTTACTACATTAAACTAAAGAAACTGCAGCATTTGAACCAAAATAAACTCAGCATTCTTCTCCACGGCTGCAGTACCTGGAGGTTGCAGTGCCAGGAGCTTACAAACCTTTGTCGATAAGTTGCACGTATAGCAGCATATGTGACTAGAAGAGGCTTTGTTCTGGTAATCAAGTTTTATTCCAAAATATGCGTGAGAACTTTTCCTCACATGACATGTGATGTTTGACCGCCGGTCTGACATTGTCACTCTACCGCAGACAGTGCAGAACTTATTGGGGTCATCTTTGCACCTTTGTTTCATATCGACGCACTGCAATGGAATAGTAAGAGGAACAATACGCAGTAGGTGATGAGGCACACGTGCACCTACGGAGATAAGTCACGTCAGACTGAACCAAGCGGATTTTGTAAAAATATTTTACCAGAAAATTATCGAATATTGTGTCTCAAATGGATATAGAAGCCGTTGAGAACCCTAGAACATGATGTGGATGAAACAAAATCCAATTAAAACAACGTGATTTTTTCCCTTAAATTGAGGTAGCACAAAAAATTGACCTTGTTGAGCGTTATGAGAAACTTTTCAGAACACAGCATAAAAAAAGTATACAAGAACTATCATAGATCTCATAAATGATGCAGACCAGTTCGATCAAGCTCCTCAACATTGGTGTGTGTTTTGTTTCCTACATCAGTGGGCTGCCGTTTGGCTATTACGATAACTATTACTTTAATATGCAGTCATTTGTGTACTCTTACTTTCTTTGAGTTTCTATGTTACAACACCTTACGCCTCTCCTACCGATTCCGCATCACGGGACTGCCAACTAGTTACACTCACGGACTACGACACACCCACCGACAAACAATTAAGAGTCAGCAAACTACACGCACTCACGGCCTACTCGCAGCGTATCCAGAAACTGCGACCATGCTTTCCTCCAACGCTCTGCCCAAAAGACCTGATAGTCTTACAACCAACCAGATTGGGACCGTTGATCTTTCACTTGCCACAATCCAACACAGTGTAACAGCCCGCGAAGCAAATCTTTTGAAGACGAACACAAGAATTCTGAGCAATATTATCTGCACTCAGTAAAGCCACCAGTAACGAGCCGCCACTTATTGCACATCATTGTACATTTGCACTCCCCACGCGCACCGGGCTTTCCACCTTAACTCGTGGCATACCACTCCGTTTCTTGATCAAGCTGCAGAAAACTGAACCAAACCATTTGCACTCCCACCCAATGAATCACCATTTGCTCGCACCGCAGCACTTATCATCTTATCATCGATGTCAATGGGCATTAAATTAAACTCTCATTGCCCCAACCTGATGCTGCACCTACCATGCATGTCAATGAACACCAAACTAAACCCCTCTAACCCCAACCGTACGTTCCACCCATCATCAGTGCCACCGGTCATTCAAGCCACTGTACACCAAACTAAACCATCCATTTCACCCATCATTGATGAAGTAACACTCTTAAAGCATTCTTCAATACCACAGCCTAATGCTCCACCATTCGTTCGTGTCGTGACACCCCAAGGTAATCATTTTACACAACACATACCTCATACTATACATATCGGCTCATCCGTGACATATTCAACAAAATAATTTGCCCCCCAACCCAGCCTCACGATAAACCGCTCGTCCGTACTGGGAAATACCAAACCAACCTACATACCCCCTCATCATTATACTAATCATCACGCAAATAGCAATCAATTCTTGCCTCCACCTCATCCACAAGCGAATCAATTACTCACACACCATTTCACATCAACCAACGACCATTTTATTTTTCAATAGTTCTTCAAGACACAGGGAACCTCTCCTATCTGAGTCGAAATTTGATGACTAATTTATCACGCCATTTCCTGTTTCCCTTACGTTCACATACTTATCAACATCTTGCACCGCAACATATCCAACAAGTAGCATCCTAAGAGTTTGCTCCAATACCTCAAACTACTATAACTTCAACTCATACCTATCAACATTCCAGACAGACTCTGCCCTCCCCTCTTGCACAAAGTTCATTTTCAAGCATCACTGCGCTCCCTCCTTCAGTTCTCGGTGTCTAGTAGGTGGTTCCACGGTTATTTAACCACACGTGACACGGGCAAATCAAGCAACAGTAACAATGCCTCGGAACTCTCTATACGTGGTAGCTCATTAACAGTCTCGACCACGCTATCAGGAAGGCGTGTGTTCATAGGTCTCACCCACACAAATAAACATAACATACAG